>OZ005736.1:286005324-286017824 GCA_963930755.1 Eudasyphora cyanicolor
TAACGAAATCCATATAGACATACGTTTAGTGTGTAGATTCGAAATAAATGTGTACATTTTACCTTTTTTATTTGGTTTTTTGGTTCAAAAAAAAACGCATGCTTGTTTTCAATGTTTTTTAAAGAATTTTTATGTATTACGTATTACTATTATTATTTAAATGTTTTCATTTAATGTGTAAACTTTCCTTCTACTTCTTCTACTCTACCCTCCCCCCACTATAGAAAAACAACCCGAAGGCGACAAAAAGCTTTTCTTTGTTACAATTACTTTTTAATCTTTAAAACTTTCTAATTCCCTTTCCTCGAAAGCTTTTCTTTTTCGTTATTAACGCAAAGCAACAAGGCCAGCAGGAAAGCTTTAGATTTGTATGAAAATTAAAGCTCATTAAACTTCACACCGAATAGTAGAGTATCGATCGAACCTTCCTATGTAACTTCCTTCCGTTCGTTAATGTCCATGCAAGGAACTGTAATGAATTCCCAGGAAACGAAAAAATATGTACGTATACAAACAATTTTAATTACTAATATATATTCTCCACCACAAAAAGATGAAAATACAATTATTCTCCACCACAAAAAGATGAAAGTTCAATTTAAATGAAAATTTAATAAATATTTTTAAAAAAAATTCAAACATTTATTTATATATATTTCCTTATACATTAATCATTCGTAAATATAACTTTATGACATATTATAGCCGAAAAACTAATCAACTATACAACTTTTCTAGCAGAAAAGTCATCAACGATGAACTTTTTTCTCTTAGAAAAGTCATAAACGATGAACTTTTCTCTCAGAAAAGTCATGAACGATGAACTTTTCTCTATGAAGAGTCATGAACGATGAACTTTTCTCTCAGAAAAGTCATGAATGATGAACTTTTCTCTCAGAAAAGTCATGAACGATGAACTTTTCTCTCAGAAAAGTCATGAACGATGAACTTTTCTCTCAGAAAAGTCATGAACGATGAACTTTTCTCTAAGAAAAGCCATCAACGATGATCTTTTCTCTAAGACAAGATATCAATGATAAACTTTTCTCTAAGAAAAGATATCAACGATGAACTTTTCTCTAAGAAAAGTCATCAACGATGAACTTTTCTCTACGAAAAGTCATTAACGATGAACTTTTCTCTAAGGGAAGCCGTCAACGATGAACTTTTCTCTAAGAAAAGTCATCAACGATAAACTTTTCTTTAAGTAAAGTTATCAACGATGAACTTTTCTCAAAAAAATTCGTAAACGATGAACTTTTCTCAAACAAAAGTCATCAACGATGAACTTTCCTCCAAGAAAAGTCTTCAACGATGAGCTTTTCTCTAAGAAAAGTCATCAACGATGAGCTTTTCTCTAAGAAAAGTCATCAGCGATAAACTTTTCTCTAAGAAAACTCATCAACGATGAACTTTTCTCTAAGAAGAGTCATCAACGGTGAGCTTTTCTCTAAGAAAAGTCATCAGCGATGAACTTTCCTCTGAGAAAAGTCATCAACGATGAACATTTTTCTAAGAAAAGTCATCAACTATGAACTTTTCTCTAAGAAAAGTCATCAAGGATGAACTTTTCCCTAAGAAAAGTCATCAACGGTGAACTTTTCTCTAAGAAAAGTCATCAACGATGAACTTTTCTCTATATGAAGTCATATGAACTTTTCTCTAAGTGAAGTCATGAACGATGAACTTTTCTCTAAGAAAAGCCATCAACGATGATCTTTTCTCTAAGAAAAGCCATCAACGATGATCTTTTCTCTAAGAAAAGTCACCAACAATGAAATTTTCTCTAAGAAAAGTCATCAACGATGAACTTTTCTCTAAGAAAAGTCATCAACGATGAACTTTTCTCTAAGAAAAGTCATCAAGGATGAACATTTTTCTAAGAAAAGTCATCAACGATGAACTTTTCTCTAAGAAAAGTCATCAAGGATGAACTTTTCTCTAAGAAAAGTCATCAAGGATGAACTTTGCTCTAAGAAAAGTCATCAACGATGAACTTTTCTCTAAGAAAAGTCATCAAGGATGAACATTTTTCTAAGAAAAGTCATCAACGATGAACTTTTCTCTAAGAAAAGTCATCAAGGATGAACTTTTCTCTAAGAAAAGTCATCAAGGATGAACTTTGCTCTAAGAAAAGTCATCAAGGATGAACTTTTCCCTAAGAAAAGTCATCAACGGTGAACTTTTCTCTAAGAAAAGTCATCAACGATGAACTTTTCTCTAAGACAAGATATCAATGATAAACTTTTCTCTAAGAAAATATATCAATGATGAACTTTTCTCTAAGAATAGTTATCAATGATGAACTTTTCTCTATGAAAAGTTATCAACGATTAACTTCTCTCTAAGAAAAGCCACTAACGATGAACTTTTCTCTAAGAAAAGTCATCAACGATGAACTTTTCTCTAAGAAAAGTCATCAACGATGAACTTTTCTCTAAGAAAAGTCATCAACGATGAACTTTTCTCTAAGAAAAGTCATCAACGATGAACTTTTCTCTAAGAAAAGTCATCAACGATGAACTTTTCTCTAAGAAAAGTCATCAACGATGAACTTTTCTCTAAGAAAAGTCATCAAGGATGAACATTTTTCTAAGAAAAGTCATCAACGATGAACTTTTCTCTAAGAAAAGTCATCAAGGATGAACTTTTCTCTAAGAAAAGTCATCAAGGATGAACTTTGCTCTAAGAAAAGTCATCAAGGATGAACTTTTCCCTAAGAAAAGTCATCAACGGTGAACTTTTCTCTAAGAAAAGTCATCAACGATGAACTTTTCTGTATGTGAAGTCATAAACGATGAACTTTTCTCTATTTGAAGTCATCAACGATGAACTTTTCTCTAAGAAAAGTCATCAACGATGAACTTTTCTCTAAGTAAAGTCATCAACGATGAACTTTTCTCTAAGAAAAGTCATCAATGATGAACTTTTCTTTAACTAAAAATTTCTTAACTAACTAATTTTTTAAATGATTCCATTCCATTTTTAATTAATTAATTGATTACATTAAATTTCATTAAAATTAATCAATTTTCTATACTATTTTATAACCTAACAAATCTTCATGGTGGAGACTATATATTTGATATTTATAAATATATACGTTACATATATAATTTTATTTTCCAATCGGCCAATAAGACCCGTTATAAAACCTGCAACTATATATAGTTTTTTTAAATAATTTGTAATTACCTATAAAAACCAACCTAGAGTATTTTGTGGCAATGCGTAAAAGTAACTCTTAGCTAGTCTACAACTAGTGTCTAGTCTCTGCATTTTAAATGGCATTAATCATTAGATTCTCTGATGATTCTTGCAGTCAGATGACTACGGGCAGTATGAAATCTTTTTCGTCATATGACTACAATATCAAATAAAAAACGGTCATTAGAGAAATTCATCAAAAAACTTAGTAAACCCTTTCCAAAAGTAAAGTAAACGTAAAGTAATTGTAAAATAACAAATAACGTAAATGTAGGAATAGGTAATTGTAGTCATTGCAAATCAATAATAAAACGTAATGATAATTTTGTAAATTGTAGTTTCCTGGATAATAATATGTAAATAAACATTTCCTTTCTCATAAAGTTTTTTCTTCTTCTTTTAATCTGTAGTAAAAACCCTTTCCTGCTGGCCTCAGTTTGAACGCTAATAGCTCCAAATCCTCTCTCTACTATATATACTTTTTTTTGGATGGTACCCAACTTATCACTCACTTCCCGCAAAACAAAAAAAAATCGTTGAGAACTTAGCTAAACCAATTCCAAAAACAAAATTAGAATCCTTAAATTACCTATCCGGAGTAGTTTAAAGACAATAAACCTCTTTTGCACCTTAGCGTGTGAGTTTGATTCTCCCTAGAGATTGTTAACCCTCATTTCGATCACCATATCGACCAATGAACATAAAATTGAGGAGGTTTATTCTTAATTGATTCGAAAATTAAAAATAATTTTTCCAAATTCGTTGCCAAACTTAAAATGTATCCAAATTATAATGTTACGACATTTACAATAAACTGGAAAAATATCGAAAACAAATCCAGACTAATGCTCTGGGTTAAGGATTAAGTTCTGAAACAAAGGAGTGATAATGTTGGGGATGTTTGCTACTAACAAAATACGCTACGAATTATCGCAAGACAGCTATTAATGCAGAAGACAAACGAAAAAGACGAAATGATTTTCCTTATTTTGGAATAAGGAAAAATATTTCTTTGAAATCAAATCATAACGATAGAAAAACTCATTTTTCATCTTTTTTTTTAAATATATAACTCGTATCATTTCCTAAGAAAACTTTAAAAGCTTTCGAACACTTTCATTCCACTTCGACGAAGATTTAATTGTCGACAATTGAAGGCATAGACACTTTAAGCCACTTACCCAAGCCAAATTTGCATAATAAAGTAAAGGACACTACAGACATAAAATTAGGACAATTTCTTTACTATTAAGTAAATTGTCTTAATTTTAAGTATAAAAAAGTTTTCATTTTAAAAATGAGAACGTCTTTAGCGCAGAATCTTTAAGATTTTTCGCCATTGACATTCTAATCTTCGGAATTAAAATTAGGACAGTTTCAATTTAAGTAAATTGTCTTCATTTGAAGGACATGATGTTCCCATGTTAAAAAACGGAAAAAATTTTAAAATACAGTTTAAGATTTTCCGTCAAAGCGACCTAATTTTGATATAAGGACAATTCAGACTTAAAATTAAGGCAACTTCCTAAAAATTAAGTATGTTATCTTAAAGTTTAGAACAAAATGTTCTTATTGTAAAGAGCGGAAAAAACTTTGAAATTCTTATATAATCTTTGAGATAGAGACACCACAGACTTAAATTTAAGAAAATGTGCTTATTAAGCGAACTGTCTTCATTTCAAATATGCCATTTTCTAATTTTAAATATTAGATCGCCTATGGTTCAAAATCTTTCAAATCAAGACTTATGATTTTGCCCCAAAAAACATTCTATCTTTGAATAAAGGATATTTTAGACTATAACAATTTCTTTCATATTAAGTAAATTGTCTTCAGGTTAATTTTGACTTAAAAATAAGACAACTTCTTTCATATTAAGTTAATTGTCTTCATTTTAAGTGTGAAAAACGTGCTTACAATCTTTAAAATTATGATTTAATATTTTTCACCAATGATATCCCACCTTATATTTAAATTTAAAACGCTTTCTTTAATATTAAGTAAATTGACTTGATATTAAATATGTAATGTTCTCATTTTAAAGATTATGACTTTAACAACAGTTTTTCATTTAGGATATAAGATGTTCACCAAAGAAATCGCAATCTTTAAAATTTGGACATATCATACTTAAATTTAAAAACATTTCTTTAATATTAAGTAAATTGTCGTAATTTTACGTAAGAAATGTTCTCATTTAAGAATTTCTTTAAAATTGTTATTTAATATTTTTCTTATTTACTTAAAATGAATAGAATTTACTTAATATTAAAGAAGTAGTCTTAATTTTAGGTATGCTATTTCCTAATGTTTGTATTGTGGGCATTTCATAAATAAAATTATATTAAAAAATTCAAAAATAAACTTAATATTAAGGAAATTGTCTTAATTTCAAGTCAGAAATATCCATTTATCAAAGACTACGGCCCTTTGTTCCTCCTAAGAACCACAGGACGTAATATATTAAATTCTAATTTAAAAATTTTACCGGCTTGTGGTTTTAATCTTTAAAATGAGAACATATAATTTAATATTAAAGAAAGTGTCTTTCTTTCGGATCTGATCTGAAAATTAAAGTTTACAATTTTTATGGCCCTAAATATGAAATCTCAACTTAGGAAGTTTGCATTAAAGACGATCTAATCTTTGATATGAGGAATCTTCATACTTAAAATTAAGATAATTTCCTTAATATAAAGCATTTTATTTTAATTGTAAGCCTGAAATGTCTTTATTTTAAAGATAAAACGAGATTAGGGACAAAATCTTTAAAATTAAAATTTTAAATATTGTGCCAAGGATGTCCTAATCTTTGATATAAGTACATTTGGCTTAATTTTACGTATGAAATGTTCTCATTTTAAAGATTACAATGTTTTCGGAGCAAAATCCTTCAAATAATGATTCAAGATTTCCCGTCAAAGACATCTTAATATTTGAGGTAATGATATTGCATACCTAAAATTAAGACTATTTTCTTTAGATTAAGTAAGTTGACTTCAATTTAGATGTGAAATATGTATCATTATTTAAAGTCTAGGGCGTCATTGGCCAAAAAATTGTAATATTAGGATTTAAGATCTTTGAATTAAGGACAATTTAGACTTGAAATTAATAAAATGTCCATAATATTAAATAAATGAGATTTTTTATATGAAATATTCTTATTTGAAAGATTAACACCTCTTTGTTGAGTAATTGAGATTTAAGATTTTCCGCCAAAGACACTATTTTTTAAACGAAATACATTTCAGACTTAAAATAAAGAAAATTTACTTAATATTAAGTAAATTGTCTTAAATTTAAACCTGAAATATCCTTATTTTTTAAAGATAAGAAAACCTTTTGGCTCATATTCTTTAAAATTAGTACAATTTTCTTTCAGTGGCGGAAATTATTGTTGTCATTTGGACAATAAACCCTGATAAGGTGTCTATGCTTTTAATCTTTGTCCTTGATCATTATACATCTTCATTTTGTCATTTTGTCACTTTCAACAAATCATGGCTTAACCCTTTTTTCTCTGTCATTTCTACTCTTACAATTTCATCTCTAACAAAATGTTTTCATTAAATGTTGTTTTTTTTATTTATTGTTTACTTTTCATGTATATGAACTATCTGTAATTATTAATAAATAAATGTTGTTGTTCTTTTTTACTGTTATAGCCTATATTTATATATATATTTATATACATTTATATTGTTCATTGTTTTTTATTATAAAGTTTAGAAGGCTTGTTGTGTCCTCCCCCCTACAATCTAGGTGAAAACCAAGCAGCCGTGTGAAAGCTTTCTTATCCCGTCCTTATGCGCAGCCGCCCAGGCCTTATTCGATAATAATAAAAAAAGCTCAGCTAAGTCAAAAACCCAGCCTAGCCCAGCTACATATATGTATAACTATAATCAATTAATTTAAAGCCTAGCTCCAGTCCAGCTCAGCTCTGCTCAGCCTTATTTGTGTTTTAATGTATTATTATTGTGTTGTGTTGTTAATTTGTATTTGTTTATAAATTTGTTGGTTATATTGTATTCGTAATTTGTCAACTAACCCAACGTGTGTGTATAACGTACTCCTCGTATAACTAACAAATCCTCAGTGTGCGTATAATTTGTGTGTCCTCGGTAATGTTGTTGTAACTTACACCTTTTACACCAATTATCCTTAACGAAAAAAGAAAAAAAATGGAAATCTTGAAATGGAAGGCTATTTTAAGTGTTGTTAAAAAATGAACAAAAAATCTGCTGTCTTATAAAAAATATAAAAAATTTTAAAAATCCTTTTTTAAACCCTATCCACATTTTTCCTTTCCCTCTTTCTTCTCCCTATCCTTGTGTTATATGTTTCCCAACCCCTCACCTTCCACCCATTTTATTTTTATCTCTCTCTTTCACTATCTCTCTCACTGTGTATGTCCTGCGTTATTAAAATAAACAAAATCACAATTTCTTTAATTTAACCAAAACAAACCACTTCGAAACTTAGGTCTTGTACTCAGCGACATCATTGAGAAGTATTTCGTATCGCCGACACTGCTCCGTGTGGTGAGAGTGGCCAAAGTGGGTCGTGTCCTGCGTTTGGTCAAGGGTGCTAAGGGTATCCGGACGTTGCTGTTCGCGTTAGCCATGTCGTTGCCTGCCTTATTCAACATTTGTCTGTTGCTGTTCTTGGTGATGTTCATCTTTGCTATCTTTGGCATGTCCTTCTTCATGCATGTCAAAGAAAAGAGCGGCATAAATGCTGTGTATAATTTTAAGACATTTGGCCAAAGTATGATATTGCTGTTTCAGGTAAGCTACCACAATTCTCATACGGTTCATATTGTCTATTGTTGTTGTCGTTGGGTGATATTCCCTTTGGTATACTCAGAAAAACACAAAAAAAACAAATGCACACTTAACAATAACTCTAAAATCCACACCCCGAAAACTAAAACCACAGATCGCACTTGGTCTAGGGCCATGTTCATTTTAGGGTTTGACCCTAAAACGAACATGATCGCAGGCCAACTTACAAGGGGTCCATTCTACTAACAAGGACTCAAAACACACACACACACTTCCCACACTCTAAACCACTCAGACAAATGTTTTTGCAAAAAGAACTAAAAAGAGAAAAAATTCTATTATTTCGAAAATCGAATATCCGGAAATATGCAAGAATGTTAATTTTACAATGAAACCCCGTTGTCTTGCATTTGACACCAATACAATAAAACCTTAAAATAAGTCAGTTTAGTACTCAAATTAATGATGCACAGAAAAAAATATAATATACTTACATTAAAGACAGCGACAATTTTTTCCAGCCAATGGCAAACAATCTTTAAAGAGGTTCATTCCACACTTAAAGACAATTTCAAATATATTAAGAAGTGATTCTTAATATTAAGTAACATATTTTCAATTTAAGTAGGAAATGTACTAACTTTAAAACCTATTTGTCTTTGGCTCGAAATCATTGCTGCTATCTTTAACAGTTTGTTCAGTGTATTAAGTAAATATTTTTCAACTTAAGTATTACAAATCTTTATATTCATGTTTTATTTTCTTTAGAAAAATAATATTAGAGTACTTTTTTCAGTGTAGTTGTTTTCAACTAAAAAAATTTCTAATATTTAATTGATTTTGAAATTGTTCGCCCTAGGTAATTTATTGATCAGTTTTATTATTTTCATTTATATAATTGATATAAGAAATTATAAAGACATCTTCAATTCAAAAGTATGAAATGTTCCAATTTTAAAGACGAAAACGTCTTTGGCGGAAACATTCTTAAAATAAGAATTTAAGATTCTGCGCTACAGTCGCCATAGTCCTTGAAATAAAGACAATGCGGACCAAAAGTTACGACATCCTTTTTAATTAAAGATGTCTTGATATTGTTTTCAACGATATGACTTATATGTAACTGATAAGTTAATAAAGCAGAACTGTTCAAAAATTAACAGCATCAATTAAACTCACAATTTTAAGTCGCACATGTCCTTATTTCAATAATTGCGACATGTTTGGAGGAAAATCTTAAATCGCAAGTTTAAAGATTTTGCACCAAAGACGTGCTAATCTTTCAAATGAGAACATTTCATACTTAAAATTGTGGCAATTTACTTTATATTATGGAAATTGTCTTAATATTAACTCTGAAATGCCTTTAATTAAGACAATCTTTAAAGATTATTTTCAATACCAAAAGACCAAAATATAGACATTACACATCTAAATTGAGGACAATTTACTTAATATTAATATTAATTATGAACGGTCCTTATTTTTAAAAATAGAGCTTAAGATTTTCCGCCAACCATTTCCGAATCTTTGAAGTAAGGATATTTCATACTTGAAATTAAGACAATTTCCTTAATATTAAGTAACTTGTCTTCAATTTGGCTGTGAAATGTAATAATTTTAAAATTTTGGCGTCTTTGGTGGATAATCTTTAAAAATTAAGCTTTAGAATTGCCTTCATTTTATAGATTTTGCCCCAAAGGCATCCAAATCTTTGAATTAAAGTCTTTTAGTAAATGTTCTTAATTTTTGTTATGAAATTTTCTAATTTGAAAGATTAGAAATAGAAACTCTTTGTTGAAGAAATCCTTAAAATTTAGACATACGATTTTCCGCCAAACATGTCCTAATCTTTAAAGTAAAGATTTTGAAAACATACAATTAAGACAATTACGTCAATATTAAGTAAATTGTCTTCAACTTTAGTGTGAAATACCTATTATAATATGAGGGCGCCTTTGGTAGATAACCTTTCAAATGAAGATTTAAGATTTTGTTGAAAGACATCCTAATTTTTAAATTAATGACATTTCAGACTTAATATCAATACATTTTCCTTAATTAAATGTCTTAATTTTTAATATGAGTTTTTCTCAATTTAAAGATTGTCACGTTTTTTTTTGCAAAATTCTCAAAATTAAGATTTACAACTTTCCGCCAAATATGACCCAATCTTTGAATTAAGGATATTGTGTACTTCAAATTAAGACAGCATTCTTAACAGTAATAAAGTTGTCTTCAATTCACGTATGAAATGTCGTTATTTTAAAATTAGGGAGTCTTTATCTAATCTTCAAAATTATGATTGAATTCATTTTAAAGATTTTTCCACAAAGACATCCTAATCTTTGACTTAAAGTTACTTTAAACAAACTACTACGTAAATTTCCTTAATATTCAACAAATTGTCCTAATTCTTAGTATGAATTGTTCTCATTTAAAGATCTGCAGTCTTTGGTGCATAGCCTTAAAAATATGATTTAAGAATTTTCGGCAAACATTTCCCAGCCTTTGAAGTAAGGATATTGCATAATTAAAATTAAGACAATCTCCTTAGCATTAAGTAAATAATCTTCAATTTTGGTATGAAATGTCTTTATATTAAAATTGTATTGTTTTTTGTTGATAACCTTAAAAATTAAGATTATCTTCATTTTTAAGATTTTGCTCCAAATCTTTGTATTAAGAACATTTCAGTCTTAATATTAAGACAATTTCCTTAATATTAAGTAAATTGTCCTAATTTTTAGTATGAAATGTTCTAGTTTTAGAGATTAGCACGTCTTTTGTGCCAAACCTTTAAAATGAGCTTTACGGTATTCCGCCAAACATGTCTCAATTTTTGAACTACGCACATTTCATATTTGAATTAAGACAATTTCCTTAATATTAGGCAAATTGTCTTCAATGATTGTTTACATTTAAAATATTTTGTCCCAAAGACATCCTAGTCTTTAAGTTAACTTAGGACAATGCTACTTGAAATTAAGACAATTTTCTTAATGTTAGGTACATTAAGGTGCGAAATTTCTTTATTTTCATATTGGAGTGTCTTTGGTTTATAACCTTAAGAAATAAGATTGTCTTAATTTTAAAGATTTTGCTCCAATGATATCACAATCTTTGAATTAAGGACATTTCAGTCTTAATATTAAATAAATGTCCTTAATATTTAATAAATTGTCTTAATTTGAAGTATTAAAATTTATCGTGATGATTTCTTTGATTAAAAAATAAATTTAATAATTCATCTATTAATTCAAACAAAATATTTAATTGCTAAACGAAAATGAAAAATAGGTTACTTATATTTTGGACTACATTTTTTTAATTGCTTCCATTACATTGCTTGCATTGATTCTCTATTTGATATAGTTAATTCGTCATAAACTCTCTCGTTTTCTTAATTGATTCACTTGAATTTTTAACTGATGAATATTTCAGTTGACACTTTGAATTACAAAATTAAAAAATTTTTTTATTTAAGAATATTTTTAATTTTTAAGTATATAATTTTTAATAATTATGTATGCAGACCGTATCATAAATGTAGAAAAAAATATTAGAGGAAATTTAGAAAAAATAAAACAGTTCATTTTGCAAAAACATTTTACTACAAAAAACATATCACACAACCAAACATAAAACACTAAAATGTAGTACCACACACACAAACACACATAAAAAGGGAATATCACATGTTGATTCAAGCTGCGGTAGTTGTTGGTAAAAGCTAAATTAGTGCGTTCTTTTTAACCTCCCTCCCTCTAAAAAAACAAATCTAATACTAAAACTGTACTGTACTAAACCCATCTTAACTAAGTTCAAAACCTGTCAAAAGCTTAAGCTAATCCCATCTCACTCTATATATCTCTATCTCTCTCCCATCTCCATCCACCTCATTTTAATTTCCTCTCTCATTCTGAGTCCATAACCTTATTTCCAATTTCCATTTCTATCACGTCATCCTTTCATCCAATTGCATTGTACTTGTATATTATGTTTGCTATGACTTTCAAACTATTTTAAATACTATTCATCATAAGTTTTGCTTTTCATTGGAAGATTCTAGTATAACGCCATCTGTAAAGTACTAACGACACTAGTGGTCCCCTTAACTCTAGAGTTTAGAAATAGTTTAAAGAAAACCCCTTTCACAAACATTACATATAAAAACATGTATATAAACGGACATAGTGAATATAAATATGAGAGACGATAAGACAGAATAATCCGGTAATACTCTCACGTTGGGTGCCAATTTAGTGCGATTTTAAAGGCACTGGATGCACTATTTTCTCCTATTCAATGTCAACAACTTTGCTTCAGACTCCAAAGAGATATTCCGTACGGTACCCCGAGAAAAAAATATAAAAAGTGCTACAAATCCACCTTGAGCAAAAAAAAAATCGTATGGCCATTAAATTATTAATTGAGCCAAGTTGACTAAACGAATGATGCAGAAGTTTTTATTTTTAGGGCTACTTTCACGTCCAAATCTCAGAA
>OZ005736.1:286022824-286250324 GCA_963930755.1 Eudasyphora cyanicolor
TTTGTTACAAAAAACGGTCATAAGGTTGTAATACACTCGAGATCGCCGAGCATAACATCCAGGACGGCAGATGTCTGAGCCAGGCCTCGCCCCCCCCTCCAAGATGCACGCGAGAACTAAAGCGTTAATTTTCTGCTACTAAATAAACAACAACAACAACAAGAAAACAATGTACACATACACAAACAACAACAACAACTAAACGAAACAACACCGTACAACAACAAAGCGCAAATAATTCTTTCAGTTAAACATAAACCGTAAAATGAAAGGCAACGGAAACCGGAAGCGGAAACGGAAACGAAACTGGGACCGTGACCGGAAACCGCAACGCCAGATGACAGACGACAGACAACATCAACAAATATCAGAAAAGCGGATAAAGAAGGTTTACAACAACAACAACCACAACAAACAGCAAGAACAACAACAACAAGTTTTTAAAACAAAATTGTAACGAATATGTTTAACAAAATATGTTTTTTGTATATCTTTTAAAGAAATTCTTTAATCAATTTAAGTTAAATTTTAGTAGAAAAAAATCTGCTAAGTTAAAAAATGGGTTATATTTGTTAATTTTTGAATTTTATTAAAAAAATCTAAGTTTTATGTATTTTAATATTTTTTTAAATAAATATTTTTTAAATAATTTATTTTTTTCACACTTTTTTTTGTAATTTCAAATTGTATATATTTAATCCAAACCAAAAGAAAAAATAAACTAAACAAATAATTAAATGGGATTATTATGAACAAGAAAATAATAACAAAAACTTAAAAACCATTACTGAAAATCTATTTCAATTTACAAGCTCTGATAATTGTATTGTAAACGGGTTCTTATGTTATTTATTTAATTTTTTTCTAATTTTTGATAAACCACAAAAACAAAAAACCAAACAACAAAATTTGAGTTTTTCTACAAATTTTATGAAAATATAATATTTAAAGAAAAAAACCAAAAAAAAAATCAAGGTAATTGTAAAAAATAATTATTATAAATCATAACATGAACAAAGAAAATTATAAAATAACGCTTTTTAAACAAACCAGAGAAAAAATACAAAAAAAAAACAAACAACTTATTTAAAATTTAAGCCGACTGCCAAACAAAAAAAAAGAATATTTTAAACAAAACAAATTAAAAGCACAGCTGAAACTAATAACAAAAGAAAATTTTCCAAAAAAATACGTTATTACCAAAAAACCAGCAAACAATAATTATTAACTACTTTAATTAACAGAAATTTATAAAACAAACCCAGAAACAACAAAAATCTTGAACAAGCACAAACACCACCTTAAAACAACAATCTACACAAACACACACACACGAACACGGACACTACACTCTAACACATGACAAATAAAAAATAAATCCCTTCGGTTAAACTAAGCTTAACCTTTGGCAAACCAGAAAAAGGTTAAGCTCAGATTAACCAAAGATTTATCTTAAACTCACCACAAACAAAAAACAAGAACAACAACAAAAAATAAATGACAACAACAACAAAAAACTAAAAAAAACTTGGAGTTGGGGCGCAGAAATCAAACTAAACTTGACTAAACGATAAACTAACGTTAACTACGAACTTAACGGATAACCGGAAAAACCGAATCTAAAAAAAAACCCGAAAAAAGACCTGTTGTGAGGACGTGTTGCTAGAACTGACAAACCAAAAAAAAAACTGACAAAAATCAACTGACAAAACTGCAAAAAAAAAAGAAAATAGACAAACTTGAAAAGAAAGAAACTAAGCTGCTATAAAGAACTAACAAAAAGAACTAAACAAAAAAAAACAGAAAATAGCCAAGAACTATACACAAAAAAAGAAAGAAAGAGAAAAGCTCAAAAAAACGTTAAATAACAAATAAGAGCTAAAACTAAGAAAACAAAAACAAGTGAACTTAACAAAAAAGGCAAACAAAAAAGAAAGACTTACAAAATAAACTCCACAAAACAAACAAACATTTAAACCCAGAAGAGAAAAGAGAAAAACAACAAAAATTAATTTTTTAAACGTAACTAACTAACTTCAAAACAAAAATCAAATTCATTTAAACTTATTACACTGAGTTCAACTATGATTTTACCAAAGAAAAGTACTTTTAAAAAAACCTATGAACGGAAAATAAATGACAAAACAGACGGGTGAAAACGTAAATCCCCAAACCGGTCCTGGAAAACTCAAAACCATTACCCCAAGAAGAAAAAACCAACCAAACGCGCTCCTTGTTAAAAAAAAAAAAAAAAAACAAAAAAAGGTAGTTTTTTTAAATACTCAAAAATTTACTTAAAAAGAATTTTCAAAAAGAAAAATTTACTTTATTATTATAATTTTTTGTTCCTGGCTTTTGAAAAAAAACTCATAATTTAATTAGCTTTTTTTAAATGACAAAACAAAAAACAAATTTTTCATACGCTCAATAGGCTAAAATTTAGTTAATTACGTTTAAATTGCTAAAAAAAAACTTCGAGAGAAACAAAAATAACAAAAACAACTAAACGAAACCTTTTGCGGTCTAGGGTCTCCTTAATGAGTAAAGACTTTTTTTCGACCACTCTTAGAGTCCCCAATTAAACAGATATCTTCCCCTAATCACAAAAAGTTTAAAGGGACTCTTAAGAGAACATAAAGAAAATATATTTTTTTAAAACCACAAACTGGCGCCCGATCTTCCCGATCTTGGGAATAATAAAAAAAAACAGAAATATCTAAGAGATCAGAAATTTAAGGACATACCACACAATCCCCAAATTGGGCAATAAATATGTAATTGAAGGTCCTACGATTATCTGGCGCCCGATCATGGGAATAATAAATAAAAATAAATATTTCAGGGATCTGAAAGAATTTTAAAGGACCTACAGTTTACTGGAGCCCTAATCTAAGTTGGAAAAAGATGTGAAATTGAAGGTTCTGCAATTAAATCCGACGTCCGAGAATAATAACTAAAAAATATTTTTATAAAATATAAAATTATAATATATAATAAACTGGCGCCCAAATTTAATAGCAATAATTTCCAATTTTTAAAAAATTCCTCCCGATCTTGAGAATAGTATATATTTCAAAAAATTCCCTAGATTGGCCAGATGTGTGAAATTTAAGGACCTTAAATTTTCTGGCGCCCGATCTTCGGAATAATGAATTTTTAAATTTTCGTAAAATGGCAAGAGATATGAAATGTATGGACTTACAATTAATTGGCGCCCGATCTGGGAATAAAACATTAAACAAATATTTAAAAGATCTGAATTTAAAGGACCTACAAGTAATTGGCAGACGATCTTGGGAATAATAAATAAAAGAATATTTAAATATTTAAAAAAAAATCCTAAATTGTCAAAAATGTGAAATTTACAATCAATTGGCGCCCGATCTTGCAAATAATAAATACAAGAATATTTAAAAATATCCCTAAATTGTCAGGAGATCTGAAATTTGAGGACTTACAATTAATTTGGCTCCTAATCTTTGGAATAATGACAGATTGACAGATATGTGAAATTTATGTACTACAATACATTAAAAGAAATATTTAAGAAATTTGAAATTTAATTACTTAAATTAACCAGAGCTCCATCTTCATAACAATAATTAAAAAATATTTTAAAATTTCCCTAAATTGTTACCCGATCTTCAGAGAGAGATCAGAAACTAAATGACCTACAAACTTCGAAATAATACATAACAAATATTTTTCAAATTGTTCCCTAAATTGGGAACCAATGTGGAATTAAAGGTCCACCCATTAACTGGTATCGATCTTCAGAATAATACATTAAAACAAATATTTAAAAATTACTCTAAATTGGCAAAAGATGTTATATTTAAGGACCTACAATAAAAATGCGCCAACTTTCCATTTCTAAAAAAATCTCTACAAAACTAAATAAATATTTAAAAATTCCCAACATTTTCAAGAGACTTAAAATAATTAAAAATATCACTAATTTTCCAAAAGATGTGAAATTTAAGGACCTAATGTTAATTGACGCCAAATCATCAGGATAATACATTAAAATAAATATTTTAAAAAACTATACTTTGGCCGGAGATGTGAAATATAAAGAGCTGTAGTTAATTGGCGACCGATCATAGGCATTCACATAAAAAAACTGTTAAAAAATCCCATACATTGGCAAGAGATATGAAATTAAAGGACCTGCAATTAACCATATGCCAGCTTTTATGCTTAAGACATTAAAAGACATATTTAAAAATTTCCCTAAATAGGCAGATATGTGAAATTAAAGGACCTACAACTAAACGGCGCCCGATTTGCGTAACAATAATTTTGAAAATTTGCCTATAAAATAAAACCAAAAAAATTCCTGCCTTGACAAGTGATCTAAAATAATTCTAAAAAATAATAAAAAGCAATCTAAACATTAACAAAAGAACTTAAAGTTAATTGGCGCCCGATCTTCGAAATTACATATTTAAGAAAACATTAAAAAATTCCCCTACATTGACAAGAGCTCAGAAATTAAAGGACCTATAATATTCTAACGTTGAATCTACGATACTGTAAGTCAGTTTCCGACAAACTTATTAAATTCTACGATAATTAAAAATAATATATTAAATGTCATTTAATTGGCGCCCGATCATAAGGGTAACACCAAATATAACCCAAATAAAGAATGAAAAACCTCTTAAGAAAAGAAATTAATAAAATAAAAAAATTGATTTAACATCTTTTCAATCAAATTATAATAAACATTTAGATTTTTATGACAATTGGAAAATATTTTAAGTCTCAATTAACTGGTAAAATATATTAAGTCTCAATCAGGATAACACCAATAATGATGAAATCATGAATGAAAGAAAATAAAAGCGATTTTGGCGATCAATTTGAGATTTTATTGCTTCTCCGAGTGGCGCCCGATCTTCAAGAAATAATAATCATTATAGTGACACTTTATATTCTGATACTTCCCCTACCATATCAGATTTAATTGTGAACTCCAAAAATGACAAAATCATGAAATAGAGAAGATAGTCACTTAAAAGACAATTAAAAAATATATTAAGTCTCAGTTAGTTGGCGCCCGATCTTCAGAGTAACACCCAAAATATGGAAATCATGAATAAAAGAAAGTAAACGCTAAAAATCAGAGTTATTTTAAAAAATGAAAGACGTACAGATTTTGTCTAGCACTTTGAGATATAAAAGGTCCTCCAAGTGGCGCCGGATCTTCAGGAAATGATTACCATAACCCTATGGAATAGAGTTCAAGATAATATATAACAAAATAAAATACTATGAGTTTCAATTAACTGACGTCCGATCTTTAGGGCACCATCAAGAATGAATGAAATCGTGAATGAAAGAGGCGTTTAATCTTCTGATTCTTCCCCTATCAGATCAGATTTAAAGATTAACACCAAGACTGACGAAATCATGAATAACAGAGTATAAGCACTGAAAATCAGAAATATTTAAAATATTCAGAAAAAATGTGGCGTCCTATGTTTGAAAAATAATTCCCTATTCAGTGGCGTTTAATCTGCTGATAATTCCCCTATCGGATCAGATCTACAGGACTACTGTGAATTATAAATTTAAAATAACCACAAAATACTCTGGATTATCAATTAACTGGGGCCCCGATCTTTAGGTAAACACCAATAATGACGAAATCATGAACGCAACTGGCGTTTAATCTGCTGATACTTCCCCTATCAGAGCAGATTTAAAGAAGACCACGAAATCATGAATAAAAGAAAATAATCAGTAAAAACCCAGAGATATTTAAAAAAATCTGATTTAAAAGTTCCTCCAATTCCTGCTCCAAGTGGCGCCCGATCTTTCAGAAATAAATACCGATACAGTGGCACTTAGTCAGCTGATACTTCCCCCATTAAGATCAGATTGAAAGGGCTACTTTTAAGACGTACGTTTAAGATAACATTTTTCTTTCATAATAACATTTTTCTAGTGTCGCCCGATCTGAGAAACATTTTTTTCCAAATGAACTTGATTCTTCAATGATGAGTAAAAAATCTAATTTTGCTTAGAAGTTCTTAAAAAATCTAATTTATATCCTTCAAAAGTCATATTCATAATCGCGTTCGATTTGAGATACATTTTTTCTTTCACTTCAACAACAAGAAACTTATCGGTTTCTATTTTAAACTTCCCTAAATAGAAATCGTTTAAGATAGACTAATTTTCCTTCATGATAACATATTTTGGAAGTGTCGCCCGATCTGAGACCCAAAGTATTTTCCAGTTAAATAGGATTTTTAATTGTCGAGTTGTCGTTAAAATCTATCCCAAGAAAAGAAATCGCCAGATAAAGAGCCGGTTTTTTTTTTAAATATATTTAGAATGGCTTTGGATTTGAAACACGCAATTTTCCAATTAAACTTGATTCTTCCCCATAACAAGTCAGGTTTGAATGGATTTAGGTGTTTAGATGTTCAATCAAGAAAATGTTCTTTTATTTGCTCGAATTTCAAAGAAATATAAAGAAAATAACGATCTGAGATGGCCTGGCGCCCGATCTTTGGGCGAAACAAATTTTAGCAAAAAAAATTTTCACAATATTCAAAATGAAACGAAGCGTATCCTTTAAAGGAAAACTGTTTCATTTGTTTGAAAAATAGCAACAAATAATTAATTAAACTTAAACAAGTCTAGTCTGCATTGTGAGTATCATTTTGAAGTTTTGGTACCTTCAACTGGCGCCCGCTTTGTAAGTTCATGTCTTAAAATTGACGACAAATGTCCATTTTTTCGCATGTTTTAGTGGCGCACGATCTGTGACTCAAAATATTCCCAGTTAAACTGGATTATTCTCCAGTTAATTTATTTAAATTGATTCATTGAATGGAATGTTTGGTAAAGGTAAATATGAAGATATTTTCCGAATAATATTCCGGTTTTTAGAAAGCAACAAAAATTGGCGCCCGATCTAAATATAAATTGGCGCACCGAATTATTGCTAGATCTGGAGCTCCCTCCCAGAATACTTGCTTGCTCCCTCCCAGAATAAACTTGATCTTTAAAAATCCAGTTAAAATGGATTTTTTGAATGGAATGTTAAAGACTAAATATGAAGATATTATTTGAAAAATATCACAGTTCTTTTGAAAAATATCACAGTTCTTACAATGACATTTAAAGTGCCGCCCGATTTCCAGTTTTGGCATGTTTAAGTGGCGCCGATTTGAGACTTAAAATGATTCCAGTTAAACATGATTATGCTGCAGTTAATTTATTTAAATTAATTTTTTGAATGCATATATTATTCTAGAACGCAATAAAATTGGCGCCCGATCTTCAGGGCGAAGTGACGGTAAATTAAAATCCTTTAGAATTGTTGATCGATTTGAAATACACCTGATAGATGACTCTGATCCTTCCCCTGACGAGTTATCAGTTATTGGAAATTAATCTCATGAGGATCTTTATTCACTTCAATGTTTATTGGCGCCCGATCATCAAAACCAATACTTGCCAAAAAAATTCTATTTAGAATTGTTGCTCGACTGAAGCACACCTGATAGGTAGATGACTCTGATCCTTCCCCTGACGAGTTATCATTGTAAATAACAGTATTTGGATTTTTTCCATCAATTCCCAGTTTATTGGCGCCCGATCTTCAAACCAATACTTGGCAAAAAAAAAGTATTTTGTTATTAGAATTGTTGCTCGACCTGAAGCAGATCTGGTAGATGACTCCGATCCTTCCCCTGACGAGTTATCATTGTTTGGAAATTATATCTTATAAGTAAAGAACGGTATTTGGATTATCTTCTCAATTCCTCATTATCTTCTCAATATTAGAATTGTTGCAAGTTCGATCTGCAATACATCCGATAGATGTCTCCGATCCTTCCCCTGACGAGTTATCAGTTAATGGCAATTAATCTCATGAGGATCTTTCTTCACTTCCACGTTTATTGGCGCCCGATCATCAAAACCAATACTTGGCAAAACAAAAATTCTATTTAGAATTGTTGCGCGACTGAAGCAGACTTGATAGGTAGATGACTCCGATCCTTCCCCTGACGAGTTATCATTGTTTGGAAATTATATCTCATAAGTAAAGAACAGTATTTGGATTTTTTCCATCAATTCCCAGTTTATTGGCACCCGTTGTTCAAACCAATACTTGACAAAAAAGTATTTTTCTGATTAGAATTGTTGCTCGATCTGAATCAGATCTGAAAGATGACTCCGATCCTTCCCCTTATGAGTTATGATTGATTGGATATTATACATATATCATAAATACATAGCAGTATTTGGATTTTCTTCTCAATTCACATTTTATTGGCGCCCGATCTTAAAATCAATACTTGGCAAAAAGAGTATTTTCTAATTAGAATTGTTGCTCGATCTGAAGCACAACTGATAGATAGATGACTCCGATCCTTCCCCTGACGAGTTGTCATTGATTGGAAATAATATCTCATAAGCAACGAACAGTATTTGGGTTTTCCTTAAATTGCTTGTTTTTTAGCGCCCGATCTTCAGTCTAAAGCCAAAAATGTCTTTATTCCTTTTTGTATAACATAAAAGGTGTAACAACATCTGAACTTCTAACTGGCGATCTGAAAATTATTTGGCGCCGGATTACTAACTTTAATTAGAAAAAAATTGCCTAATGATTTTCTCTTAGCAAAATCGACAAGACTAACTGGAACACAATCTGGGAACTAGTTGTCCGACGTTTGGACAACAAATTGTCGCTCGAGTCATATTAAGAACATATATTTTGTTTTTGGCGCCCAAATATAATTGAAGTATCTAAGGAACATAAATAATAAAAAATAGCAAAAAAAAAACTCACGATGGTTTTTGGTACCAATTTTGCGCTCGAGACATACCATCAACAGATATTTTTTCTTGGCGCCCGATTACAGACTTTCAGAATACTTCCTAATTTCTTCTGAAATAAAGCAATAAAAGTAACAAATATCTTGTAAATACAAAAAATGTTTGCCGAATATAATTTAAGTAGAGAATTAAAAAAATACGGACAAGTCACAATGGTTCTGTCGCCAAATTGGCGCCCGATCCAAAATTTTAATTATTTATTGTAATTCAAAATGTCTTGAAAGTTGCCTACGACCGCAAAAGGTTACTAGTTTAAAATCCCTACCCCTCCAAAAAAATCTCACACATACACCACGACACGCACACATATTCAGCTACATAAGAACACACACCCACACATCTGTATAAACACGCATACTATCTACTGGAAAACACACAACTCTTCTACTTATTACAGACATAAACGAAAAATTATAAAATCTTTCAAAAGCACCATCCTTTACAGTTGCCATCACCAAAAATCGTTTGATCAATTAATTTTTCTTTTTCAAAACAATAAAAATTATTAATTGATCCTCAACGATTTGATTGCCATTACCAGAAAATCAAAACCCAAAAAAAAAACAATTTTTACCATTAATGTGTTTTTGATCATAATACAAAAAAAACTAATTGGCTTTTTATAAGTATATGTAAATTGTATATTACAAAATAATAAAAAAATTTAAATTCATTAAAAAAGAAAAAAAATAATAAATTATGTTACATTTTTGTTGTTCTATTTGTACCATTTCAAATCAATTACAGAGCTTTAGCATTTTTAGAATTTTTATAAAAAAATTTATGTTATAAGAATTTATTTTCAGTTTTTATTGAATAATTTTTATTTTAAAATTTTTTTGTTTGTGGTTTTTATTTTGTTTTTATTTTTTTTATATTTTCTATTTATGAATTTTTATTACAATTAAATTTTACGTTCGTTCAGTGTGTATTGTTCAAACAATTTAAAAAAGAAAACAAAACAAACAAAAAATTGGTCAACGTTTTTAAAAGCTTTTGCTTTTTAATGAATTTTTCGATATTAAGTTTGAAATTGACAAAAAACAAAAGATGCTTCTAATTTTTCCCTTAAAAAGGCAGTGAAAGTAGAGACGAGGAAAGGGATTTATTTTTTAACTTAAAAATCCAAAACTTTGTGGCGTCCAATGTGGAATCTAAGAAAGTGGTACAGAACTAAATTCCAGTTATTTATTTAACACTTTTTAGAAAATACTAAAATTCAAAATAAAATTTTTGCTTCTTAAAGCTAACTTCAATACATTATATTATTTTTAAGAAAATGTAAACAACGAACGTTTGTTTTATTTGAGATCAAATTATTATCTCATTTGTGAGAGTACAAATTGGCGCCCGATCTGGGAGCTATGTATTAAAAAGTAAAAAAAATCGTTATAAAAATATTTAATATATTTAGACAATTTATATTTTAAATATAAATATTTTTAATAATATTTCACCATTAACTTGAGGCTCCATCTGAGAACAAATTGGCGCCCGTTCTGTATGCTCGTATATGAGAACTGTAATGATCTATATGAGATCAATGTGGCGCCCGATCTGGATGTAATGTCAGAAATATTAAGTCAACTCCAATTCTTACTAATTATCCCCCAACAAATTAAATTGTATTAAATAATATTACAACGCTTGTAAAAAAAAGGCGCCCGATCTGTAGGCAACTATATAGGGACTATCTGAGGCCCATGTGGCGCCCCTTCAATGAGTTATGATACTAATATTAGGTGAAATCCAAAGCTTTTTATTATATCGTATTTAATAACATTGCAATATCGAATTGTTGCTCTATTTGAGAACAAATTGTTATTTGAGAACAAATTGTTATAATATTTTTTTTATTTATAAAATCTTTTCAAGCACTATTTTATAAAATATTGAAAAAATTCTGACGAAAGTTCAGATAATTTTTTAAATCAAATTACCTTTAATTTCTCAAATAATCATTAAGGTTTTTTTAAAATAAAATCCGGACTTCTAATTGGCGGCCGATCTGGAAATGTGAATATTTTTGAAACATAGATTAATATTCAGATGATTTTCTTTAATGATTTGATATTAAATGAAATAAACTAAAAAAATTGTTTTAATAAAAACTCAACTTCTAATTTACTATTTGGCGCCCGATCTGAAAATATAACATAGATTAATGTTATACGTATTTCAATGATTTTCTTCAAAGATTTGACATTGATTTTTGGAAAAAAATCGTTTTGCTAAAATCTTAACTCTTAATCGGTGATCTGCCAATTTCTGGCGCCCGATTTCAAATTTTACTTGAAAAATGTTCTATGGTTGATTGAAATGATTTTTTTTAACAAAATATTTGCGACCGTCTGGCACTCATAGCCCCAATTTTCCAATTTTTTTGAATGAAATTTGAACTTCTAGTTGGCGATCCTAGAAATAATTGGCGCCCGATTTCAAACTTTACTTAGGAAAAATTATCAAGAGTTCATTAAATTGATTTATTTTAATAAAATCGCCACGACTAACTGGCGCCCGATTAATTGACATCCGATTTTGTAACGAACTGGCGTTCAATTTGCAAAAAAATGAGAAATAAAAATTTGTTATTCTGGAAAAATATATTAATGTTCGGATCAATTTTTAATTGATTGAATTTCTCATGAAACGATTTGTGGCAAATTACGACTGATATAAATCGATTATCTTGCAATTTAGTAAACATAATTTTACTTTTCCTTTTAATTAAAATTCAGTGGTAGTTGGCGCCCGATCAGGGAACACATAGGCCCACATTTTTATATTTTAATAAAATCTTGTTTTTTTTTTTAATTATAAAAAATATCTAAATGTAATAGAAATAATTTTCTTTTAATAAAATCGCCAAGACTAACTGGCGTCCGATCAATTGTCATCCGATTTAGGAACAAACTGGCGCCCGATCGCAACCTCTAACAAACTTTTTGTGGAAAGCTTGTCGATAAGAAAATTATTTGAGTAGATAAACCATTTTTAATAGGTTATTTTGGGTAATCGGCGCCCATTCTGGGAATCCATAGGCCCAATTTTGTATTTGTGGGCTATACAACATTTCCTTTTAATTATATGGAATTGGCACCCGATTTGGGAAATAAAAAATAGTTCATAACAAATATAATTTGTAAATTATTAAAATATTAGTAAAACAATTAAATAAATTAATATTTATTTATTTTATTAAATAAATAACTGGTAATTGAGTTGATTAGAATTTAAATGGGAAATTTTTTACATTAAGTAAATTACAACATTTTTGAAATTTATATTATTTATGGGCGACCGATCAGAAGCTCAAACTAACGATTTTGGAAATGTTGTCCACAATGAAATGCCTTGAGTAAATACAAAATGTATGTAGGTTAATTTGGGTAATTGACGCCCGGTCAGGGAAAACATAGACCCAATTTCCCATTCAATTTAAAATAAGTTTTAAACTTTTTCAAAAATTCTCTTAGTTATTGGCGCCCGATCTGAACCTCAAAAAAAGTTCTGTGGAAAACAATTATTCACAACAAATTTTTTTAAATATTTTATTATTTTTTATATTATACAAGTAACATGGAGTATTGGCGCCCGATCTCAACACCCTTGAAATTGGCGCCCGATCTGACATTTTTGCCCCCAAAGACTTCTCTTACTTTCACTGCCTTTCTTCGCATACTCAAACTTTTAAGGAAAAAAACTTCGGTATGTTCAATAATGAAAATGGAAATAATTCCTTAATATTTCTTATTTAAATTAAATTGCGCTACAACAAAAAAGAAAATTACATGTTTATAAGCGTTCCTTAAATGTCGTAACTAAATTCAGAATTCAAAAATATTAAAATCCACCAAAAAAAACATGGTTCTCAACCAACCAACCAAAAAAAAACCGGCCAACAAAATTTTGAAAACAAAACGCTTACAACAACAACCAACAAAAAAACTGCTTCAATCTGTTTAATTTAATTTGAGCTGATGATTTCGTTTAACAACCAGAGAATAAAAAATTTTGAAAAAATATAACATTTTACAAAACCAAAAAAAACTCAAAGAAATGTTTGCTACGCAACAGAAAATTAAGTTTTTACATTAAGAACTAAACTTGAGTGCACTCTTAACAGCGAGGGGCGGGCGAGATGAAACAAACAACAAATATATGAAAACAAAACCCAAAAAACAACAACAACAAAAAACGTAATTAAAACATAATTTATAAATAAATAAATAATAATTAGAATATTAATATAAAAAACAGATATATATAAAAAACAAACAATAAATCTAAATAAAGAGAAAAGACAATTTTTTAAAAAAACACAAAATTTAAAAAACTTTAAAACACAAAACAAGAGATTATGATAAACAAAACAAACAAAAAAGGAAAGTGTTCCTTGAAAGCAACTAGAGAGAAAAGGAAATAAGGAAAGTAAAAGAAGAAAAACTATAAAGTTTAATAATAATTATTATAAATAACATAAACAAAAATAAAGAATATGGAAAAAGGAACAATATGCAAAAACATTGCCATTTAGGAAATTTAATAAAATACTACAATAATAACTAAAACCAAAACAACAACAAAAAATCTTAAAATAATATAATAATATTAATAATTTAAAACAAAAAGTCTAACAAAACAATTCAATTCAAAAAGCAAATCCCCCAAAAAACAACCAAAAAGTCGCGTTATTATTTTTGCTTCTTCTTCTATATACAAACATAACAAAGAACAACAAGAAAATCCCCCAGAAAAATTTATAAAATCCCCCTCTCCCCCCAAAAAAAACATTCAACATTTTTATTAAAAATAGCTATGAATTTCACTGATTACCAAAAAAATACAACAAAGAAAATTGAAAAAAAAATAATAAAAAAAGAAATTAAGAGCTTTAAGTGTGTATAATAATTATTATATATATGAACAACAAAGAAGAAAAAATATATTTTTAATTTTGAACATTTTTTCATAAATTTTTTTCTAAAACCAAAAAAACTGTAAAAATCATCCCCTTTTCAAAACAAAAAAAAAACTAAAATATTAAATAATTGCTATGCCATTAAGCCTTTAGATTTATTAATATGACAAACAAAAAAAAAAACAACAAAATAACTATAAAACTAATTTAATTTAAACCAACAAAAAAACTCAAGGAAATTCACAGTTGTTTTTTTTTCGTTCTGTCTTTCTTTCTTACTCCTCCTCTTCCTGCCCCTAAAAGTTTTCCTATCCCATGAGAATGTCAAAGAAAAATAATGAAGCGAAGATAATAAGAAGAAATGAAAAAGAGAAAAACCAAACTTGCATATATAGGGAAAAAGCAAAAATATATAAATAAATTTATATTTTTTATGTAAAAACAACAACCGAACAACAAACCCAAGCGCGATTTCATAAGAAAAAAAAAAACAAAAAAAAATCAACTTTTAAATATCAACAGCAATGGCTTTTTTGTTAATTAACATTTCTAAATAATTATAATAATAAATAATATAAAAACCCCCGAACAAAAAAATTAAATAAATCCCCCAAAAAGGAAACCCGAAAAAAACAAAAACTTAAATATAAATTTAAATAAAACCAAAAAAACTTTAGCTTTATACATTGTAAATTACCCTAATTTTAAGTATAGCTAATTGTAATTAACAAAAATGGAAAATACAAACAAAAACAAATAACAAAAAAGTAAACGAAGCTCTGATTTAAGAGCAAAATTTAGGTAAACAAAATGAAAATAATTTAATTTAATGTGTTTAACAAACAACCCACAAAACAGAAATCATTTCAAAACTCCCCTAACAAAAAACAAATCATACATACATCCCCCACTCCCACCCCCCACATATTCGAAAATTTTCTCCTCTCTCCGTCTCAAACACAAACAAAACAATCCATAAACCACAATTAGTGTGTAAAGGCGCCATTGTTAACCGACCACTCATAGAACGTATTTTTCCTCTCCAACAAAAAACTTTGGCTTAATTTAATTTGCCTTAAATTAAATAGAGAAAAAACAAAACCACCAACAAATTACACAAATAAACAACAATAATAAAATTATAACATCTCAAATTTTTTAAATTTTCAATCAAACTATAATCCAAAAAACTTGAGTTCAAATTATCATATTTTTTAGAAAAAGCCAAGGAAATTTCATGAAAACAAATAGACAATATTAGGCAAAAAATTAAAAAATAAAATAAATAAAATAAATAAAATAAATAAAATAAATAAAATAAATAAAATAAATAAAATAAATAAAATAAATAAAATAAATAAAATAAATAAAATAAATAAAATAAATAAAATAAATAAAATAAATAAAATAAATAAAATAAATAAAATAAATAAAATAAATAAAATAAATAAAATAAATAAAATAAATAAAATAAATAAAATAAATAAAATAAATAAAATAAATACAATAAATAAAATAAATAAAATAAATACAATAAATAAAATAAATAAAATAAATAAAATAAATAAAATAAATAAAATAAATAAAATAAATAAAATAAATAAAATAAATAAAATAAATAAAATAAATAAAATAAATAAAATAAATAAAATAAATAAAATAAATAAAATAAATAAAATAAATAAAATAAATAAAATAAATAAAATAAATAAAATAAATAAAATAAATAAAATAAATAAAATAAATAAAATAAATAAAATAAATAAAATAAATAAAATAAATAAAATAAATAAAATAAATAAAATAAATAAAATAAATAAAATAAATAAAATAAATAAAATAAATAAAATAAATAAAATAAATAAAATAAATAAAATAAATAAAATAAATAAAATAAATAAAATAAATAAAATAAATAAAATAAATAAAATAAATAAAATAAATAAAATAAATAAAATAAATAAAATAAATAAAATAAATAAAATAAATAAAATAAATAAAATAAATAAAATAAATAAAATAAATAAAATAAATAAAATAAATAAAATAAATAAAATAAATAAAATAAATAAAATAAATAAAATAAATAAAATAAATAAAATAAATAAAATAAATAAAATAAATAAAATAAATAAAATAAATAAAATAAATAAAATAAATAAAATAAATAAAATAAATAAAATAAATAAAATAAATAAAATAAATAAAATAAATAAAATAAATAAAATAAATAAAATAAATAAAATAAATAAAATAAATAAAATAAATAAAATAAATAAAATAAATAAAATAAATAAAATAAATAAAATAAATAAAATAAATAAAATAAATAAAATAAATAAAATAAATAAAATAAATAAAATAAATAAAATAAATAAAATAAATAAAATAAATAAAATAAATAAAATAAATAAAATAAATAAAATAAATAAAATAAATAAAATAAATAAAATAAATAAAATAAATAAAATAAATAAAATAAATAAAATAAATAAAATAAATAAAATAAATAAAATAAATAAAATAAATAAAATAAATAAAATAAATAAAATAAATAAAATAAATAAAATAAATAAAATAAATAAAATAAATAAAATAAATAAAATAAATAAAGTAAATAAAATAAATAAAATAAATAAAATAAATAAAATAAATAAAATAAATAAAATAAATAAAATAAATAAAATAAATAAAATAAATAAAATAAATAAAATAAATAAAATAAATAAAATAAATAAAATAAATAAAATAAATAAAATAAATAAAATAAATAAAATAAATAAAATAAATAAAATAAATAAAATAAATAAAATAAATAAAATAAATAAAATAAATAAAATAAATAAAATAAATAAAATAAATAAAATAAATAAAATAAATAAAATAAATAAAATAAATAAAATAAATAAAATAAATAAAATAAATAAAGTAAATAAAATAATAAGGTAATTCAGAAACTTGTCCCAAAGTTCAGTTCCAATTGGAATTTAAAACACTAAACTTCTTTTTAATAGATTTATGTGTTTTTGCCAAATATACATATTTTTGGAAATTCAATAACAGATCTTTTTAATAGGCATTTATAATTTTTCCGAAATTTATTCAAATTTCTAGTTCTAATATCAGCAACAGGTATTTATCTTATGTGTACTTCCCCGCAATGCTTCCCCAAAAATATTAGTCAATGGAATTTTTTAAATTTCACCAAAAATTGTTAACAAGTTACATTTATGCAGAACAGCAAAGGTGGGAAAATTCTTTAGAATTAATTAATTTAAGAAAAATTCAATACAAAAATATTCAGAACAGCTAAGATAGAAAAACTCTGTAAGAAACTTTCTAATAATAAAAATCTAAAATGATGACAGATAACGTCAAACGTAAATGCGTATTAAGTTTATTTTCCATTTTAGAATTTTCTTCCATGAATTAATGAAAATTTTTAACATAAACCATTTCTGGATTTTTTTTCAGGACTTACTCGTAGCTATTTAAATAATAGCAAAACATAAAGACCTTTATTCACAAATATTGCTGATTGCTCTAATTTGCAAAACGTAAAACTAAACTATATAAATTGATTAATTTTTGTTTAAAAGTTTAGTTAAACTCTTGTTAACCTCAAAGTTCTGTAAGGTGAAAAATAAAGGTGGAAATTAAACTCAAGTTTATCTAAAAATTATAAGAATTTGTTAATGTTTTTTTATGAAATATCCTTGGCTTTAATTCCCTTTTTATATGCAGAACTTACACAAAATATCTGACAACTAATTTCCTTTTTCCCTTTCCCCTTTTGAGAAAAATTAAACCAAAATTTCCCCTAACACGAATTTTCGACCTGATAAAAAACTACAAAAACAAACAAAAAATCTCTACGTACAAATTTGCCTACGTGATGTTAAAATGGAAACAAAAACAACAAATAAAACCAAATTAATATAAAACAAAATATAAAGGACCCCTTCCCGCGGAAAGAAACTAATAAAGACATTATTTATATTTGTTATACACTCACAAAAAAACCCCAAACCAAAACAGATTACACCTATAGTTACAAAACAAAGTAATAATAATAAAATTATAGGCATTTTTGAGTTATTGATTTTTTTAATTACACTTGATTTTACAGCCTTCTCTTAAATTGTAAAACGTTTGTTTTTTAACAGACACTGTTACTTTTAGGAAATATCAAAGAATTTCAAATAATATTTCATAGAGGAAATAACGCTAAATAAGTCATAGTTAAACTATAAGCTAACTGCAATTAGTGAAAATAGTTAATATGGGAGTTAAATCTTAAACTAACTAAAGTTAAACCAAACAAAAATTTAAATTTAAACTGGGGGTTTTATATTTTAACCAGAGCCAGAGAAATTGTCAATACAGAGCTTTTAACGACACAACATTAAATAAAACTAAATATAAATTTAGTAAACATTTAAATATTAACTTTAACATTAACTAAACTTTAAAAATACACTCTTTAGTCCTATCAAAGTTAAGCTAACTACAGTTAAACCAAAATCAAAACCTACATTTAGAGCTAAGCTACAGCTATTGCTGTCAAATCAATCAAAGTATAGAATTTGAAGTTTTAACTGTAGATTTGCCTTAACTAAAGATGATGAAAATAGGGGTAAATTATGAAGCTTAGATTAACTAAAGATTATATACACAGACCTTCTTTAGTCCTATCAAAGTAAAGCAGACTACAGTTAAACTTACAGCTAAACTTTAAAAAAAGTTAAATAGGAAATATATTTAAACTGTGTCGAGCAAATATTTAATACGTTTAATTAACAGTTATAACAAAGATCTTTGAAAGATTAACTTATAGTTAACTAAAGTTATAAATATAACATTGTTCAAATATAGCTTTGTTATAAGTATAAACAACAGTATGTACTAATTTTAAATATTCAAATTCAGAACTTAACCTAAATTTCTGAAGTGTCCTAATTAACTAGATGTGTATTTAGGTTATGAAGAAAACTGTGCACTATTTTAAATTTTCTACAAAATCATCAAAATTGAAATTCATTTAAAAATACAATTTTAAATAAAAAATCCATCAAAAATTCAATTAATAATCCCTCAAACCTTTAACTCCGCAGAAAACTAGAAGTTAGGCTATAAATAATTAACTAAGGTTTAACTATCAGCATTTTTCAGTCAACAGAGATATTTTATATTTTAATCAAAACTCCTATTAATTTCCCTCAACGCTTTAAATCCAAGGTAAACTAGAAGTTAAGTTATAAAATAATTAACTACGTCTACAAAAACCAATTATAATAAGAGTTTTAATTAAAACTCTTATTATAATTCTGTCATACCTTTTACCTTAACGTAAACTAGAAGTTCGGTTATAAATAATGAAATAAGGTTTAGCCATCGGTATTTTTCACCGTCAAACCTTTAACTCCGCAGAAAACTAGAAGTTAGGCTATAAATAATTAACTAAGGTTTAACTATCAGCATTCTTCAGTCAACAGAGAAATTTTATATTTTAATCTAAACTCTTATTCATGTCCCTCAATCTTTAAATCCAAGGTAAACTAGAAATTAGTTTATAAAATAATTAACTAATGTTTATATTGCTTCATTTTACTCCTGCGAGGAGCGTAGGATTAAAACGGCAATAAAACCCGTTAAACTAGGGTTTTATTGCCGACATTTTTCCGTCAACCGAGAAATTTAATATTTTAATTAAAACTTTTATTATATTTCTGTCATACCTTTAACCCTAACACAAACTAAACTACAGAGCTTAATGAAAATATGGTTTAATGGTTTAAACGTTTGGTAAGTTAACCTGTGGTTAATTTTCGATTACTTGGTTAGCTCTTAGTTTAGCTTAGCCTTGAGCTTGGAGAATATAGCGGTAAGATAACTTTCTTGTGTAAAGTTACAGTGTCTGTTAGGAAATGCAGTCCGTTAACAGTGGTTAGTTAAGGTTGTTTAATTTTATGATTTTTTATACACACATTTTTATTCTAAACTCATTACACGGATATGGCTAATAGAAGATGTTTTATATTACATACAATTATAACAAAGAAGAAGAAAAAAACTTATAGCAGTCAGCGTCCTTTGCACTTATTAACCGACCCCCTCCCTACAAACTGAAAATTAAAAAACAAGCTTTTTATCTAACTGTCTCTAACTCTTTCACACAAGTTTCATTCACCTTCAACTCTCACACACTCTAACTATCTCTGTCTATCTATCTATCTATCGAACTCTCTCAATCTTATGGATAACCAATAACCTTTTACAAAACTACACCCACAAAACACACACACACAGAGAAAACAAAAATAATCAAATAATTAACAAACAAAAATAAACAATTTTTCCTGAAAAAATATTTTTTGCTATGAACATTTATGTGAAATAAATACAAGATAACAAAATATTTCCATCCAAATAGCTTTTAAAAACATAAGCAATTGATTAAAAAAAATACAAATGAAAAAATACCAAAAAAAAAACATTAATTAAATTTAAACAAGCAAAAAAATAATCAGTAAATCAAGAAATGAAAAAATACAATTTAAAAACAAAAAATAATAGACTGAGATCGTTAAACAAACAACAACAACAAAATTACGCCAGATGATAACACTTACACAGACAGACCCAGAACCACACTCTTGAATCACCACCACCTTGACTCACAACACTGCGACAGACAGACATAAATTGTTTCTTTTTTTTAATATTTTGCCACAGCATACGCTTAACTAAGAGACATTTGTATAAAATTATACACCAATTTGACCCCCTCCGTTTTCCAAAATCTTACACCAGCCAAAATACAAAACTATCGATCTGAATTATCATAGCAAACCCTTCAAAAATAAAACGCATTGTGTAGAAGAATAATAATAAAACAAAAGCTTTAGGATTTATAAAAAAAATTTGAAATAATCAATATTAATTTTCGTTTGGTAGAAAAAACTTTTTAAAATAATCTTAAATTTATGTTACACTACTGTTATGTTACATTGCGTTACGTTATGTTTGCGTTATCTGGAAATAATCTAATTACAGCTCTTAACTATAGCAACTTCCCCGGCTATGTTAGAGAGTTTGTATGGACCCCTGTTAATGTTATCTACAGATTTTGTTAACAGTTTTGTCTTTAAGTTTTCTTTTAAAGCAAGTTTTAACCTCAGTTAACCTCAGTTAACCTCAAACTTAACTCCTACGCGAGTACTTCTATTAGCAATATTCTTTAGGAAAAGAAAATACGTTACATAATTTAAACTGAATTTATGTTAAAATCATTTGACATAATTTCTCTTAATACAAAACCAAACAAAAATCACTCATTTCCAAAAAACATATACTCGTACCTTAAACTCAACATTTACCTAAAACACAACACTTCTCACCCACTCTCTATCTCACTCTATCTCTCTCTCGCAACTCTGTAAAACAACATTTCATATCTCTTTCCCTCCATCAAATGTTATGTTTACATTGCATTGCATTACGTTACGTTTTAATTACGTTACAATAATCTTATAACAACACTCTACTCCTTCTTACATTATTATAACGACACTTCAAAAGAGAATTAAAAATACCAAAAAAATCAAATTGTTAAGTTTGAATCTTTTTTACAAACAAACAAAAAATATACTTTAAAAAGATTTTATATGAATCCATTACGAAACTAAAATGCAAAGGTAAAGAAAGAAAATAAAATACTTGTTTTTTTACATTTGTTTAAAACTTAAACTAAGTTTAACTTACATTTGTATTTTACATAACAATGAAAAACAAAACCGAAAGAGAAATTTAAAAAACAAATGCCTGTAACTTCTAAACTATCTCTAAAACTCTTTCTCTTTAACAAACAAAGAAGCAACAAAACAAGAAAAAGAAATAAGAAATTAAGAAAAAATGATCCCGAACTAAAAATAAACAACAACCAAAGAACAAGAACAAAAAATGCACAATAAACTTTAATCTTATGTCTCAAGAAACAAAAACTAAACCAAATCCCACACAAGACATCTCTTTACAAAAAAATCTAAACCGAAAAATACCAAAAAAAAATTACCTCTCCCCGGAAATCATTTGAATTTAATTTTTTAACATAAACCCCAACATAATTTCCTTTTTTCTTTTATTTTTCCAATCATTTCTCTATTTTCCTCGACAACCATTATATTATTGTATTTATAATTTTTAATATACAAAACAACCACAAAAATAAAACCAAAAAAAAAAACAAAACAAAATACCAAATAAAAACTTAATTCGTAAATAATACAAAAACTTGTAAAAAAAGAAAACAAACAAAAGTTAAACCAGATAATTATTAAAGCGAAATTTTTTCACACTTTAGCTTAATAAATTGTAAAATAAAACCAAAAAAAACTGAGAAATAAAATGAAATTTAATTGAATTTGTTATGCAAATGGAAAAAAAAACTATGCATTTTTATTTGAAAAAAAAAGAAGAAGTACTGTCAAAACAGGTAAGTTTAAAAAAATATGTACATATAAAAGGATATATATAAAATATAAATAATTTATAAAACAAAAACTATACGTAAAATAAAAATTTTATATATAAATTTTAAATTTTTATAAAAATCGTACATTTTCTCCGGCAAGCCCCATACCACCACCAGACTTTTCATTAATTAATTATGTGTATTTCTTTATTGGCATTATCTATAACCTCGTTTTTTAATCAGACGATGGCATATGTACGAAAACGTATCGCAAAAATCAAATTTCAGCAGTTTTTTCCGACCGTTTACGTCGATTAAACTCTATACGAATAAAGAATAGGTGAACATCAAAGTCAATGAATATAGAAGATGTGCCGTCGCATGTTTGTTTACATTTTCTCGAGTTACGAACGAATAGAAATAATTTTTCAAACGCAAAAAAAATAGTTTTCCGCTATCTTTTCTTGAACTTTTTTTGCACGTATCCGTGGATATTAATTTTCTAATCGTGATAGTTACAAAAAAAACGGGAAAATCGATCTGAAAACCCATACTCGTTGAAATCAAATTCCTATTTGTTCATCACTCTCAGCTACTCGTTATGCTACGACACATCTTCGTAATTGACTGACTATGGTGAACCAAAGACAATATAATTTAAGAAGACATTCCTTCCTGTAGGAGTAATTATCAGTTACGAACGAATTGGAATTTGATTCCAACGAGTGAGGTTTTTCGCGGATTTTCAGGCCGTTTTTCCCGAATTTTATGTAATTGTCACAATTAAAAAATTTATATTAATCGATAAGTGCAAAAAAAGTTCAATCAATGTTGGCGGAATACTGTTTTTTCACGTGTTACAATTCTATCCTATTCGTTCATAACTGATAGATTTTGACATTTCGGCCTGAAGGAATGTCTTCTTATATTCTATTTGTCTTTGTGGTGAACATCGCAAAAAATACGCATATTTTAGAAAATAAAAACAAATAACACAAAATTATTAAATAAATGACATGGGTCCGCGAAACACCGACTCGTGTATTATTCCATGTTAAATTATTTAATGAAAGCAAAGTTATACAGCCTGTTTCTGTAACTTAAAATTTTGCTTTCGTTCGCTTGCCAGACGACAAACAGCTGATTTGGGTTTCACTAACTACCATCACAACGGCAAGTCGCACGATAATGAACTCGTACGAAAACGTAATCATTTCAGTGTAAATTTTGGTTTCTCTATCTCTCTTTGCTGTCATCTGGGCGAACACAAGTGTCAGATCGAGTCACTGTATTTTATTTGTCGACTGATAGGAACAATGCAATAAAAACGTTATTAAAACCAAAAAAAAGTAGATATAAATATATTTATGGTAAAAACAATTAAAAAACCAGTAAGGAAAGGAAGAAAGTCGGGCGGGGCCGACTATATAATACCCTACACCTCCCTAACACTGCGATAAGGATCATTGCCATAATAATTTGGAATAATTGGTAAATGGGTAGAAACATATTATGTAATTCTTAAACATCTTTCTGGAAAATTTTAATGATCGGAAATAAAAAATACAACTTCTATAGCGGTTTGATACCAAATCAGGAGGAACATATATATGGAGCTTTAATATAAATCTGAACCGGTCTTCCCTGAATACTCATTCATGTAAAAAGACCTCTTTCTGTCGAATTTCGTACTGATCGGATATAAAATACAGTCAGCGCTTACATGTCAAATCGGGGGTAACATATATATGGGAGATATATCTAAATCTGAACCGATTTTCTCCGAATTTGGCAGTATTCCTTCATGTAATAAGAAACCTCTTTCTGCCGAATTTCGCACTGATCGGATATAAAATACAGTTTTTACAGCGCTTACGGGTCAAATCGGGGGTAACGTATATATGGGGGCTATATCTAAATCTGAACCGATTTTTTCCAAATTTAAAAGTGTTCATTCATATAATAGGAAACCTCTTGCTCACGAATTCCATACTGATCGGATATAAAATAACATTTTTGCAGCGCTTACATGTCAAATTTAACAGTGTTCATTCATATAATAAGAAACCTCTTTCTGCCGACTTTCATACTGATCGGATATAAAATAAAGTTTTTACAGCGCTTACATATCAAATCGGGGCTAACATATATATGGGGGCTATATCTAAATCTTACCCGATTTTAACCAAATTCAATAGGGATCGTCCCTGGGCCAAAGAAAAGATATGTGTAAAGTTTCGTCGAGATCGGACCATAATTGCGACCTGTACTTTGATTACAAGAATACATGCACAGACGGACAGACGGACATAGCTAAATCAACTCAGAAAGTCGATCTGTATAATAAACGATGGGTCTATTTCTTCTCCTTTTGGGTGTTACAAACAAATGCACAAAGTTATAATACCCTGTACCACAGTGTGGTGTAGGGTATAATAATAAAATTGTATACATATGTTTACATTTTTAAGCATAAAGAAGTCAACATTGGCAGCTCGCTAAGATGGAAAAATTCATCAGTGCACAATGAGAGAGACGTGAGAGAGAGAGAGAGAAAGAAATGAGAGTGTTGGATCAGCTCAGCTGAACCACCCAGGGTTGATTTTTGGCCACCACTAGAGTAAAGGATACAGAGTTGTATTTTCTAAGGTCGACAATACAAAAACGTGTGCTTTTTTAGACCGGAAGTTGTGAAATTATTGACCTGGCAATTACATTATTTGCCAATTGGTAAATTGGTCCCTATTTAGACTGGCAATTTTTTTCAGCAGGTAATCGGCTAATTCTCTTTTCAACTTTTCTCTGCGTACTCGAAACGTACAGGGAGAGTTTATCCACCCCTCTTGACGACTGCCTCTCTCTCCTACAAAACGCCGATAATCTGCTGAACATTCAGCCAATGTAAATAGGGACTTGTTAACGTCATTGACGTAAAGCCAGGCGAACGAACGAACGAACCTTAGAGAAACCAAATTCCAGACGAAAGTGAGTTATTGGTTTTCGTTCGCAGAGACTTTCGTTAGAAATACAGAAACAGGCCGATAGTGTTACTAAAATGTTCCTATAATATGAGTATTATATTGAGTGTGTGGACCTAACGTCTATTTTATGAGGTGATACGGAATATCGGTTTTCCATTTTTTCTCATTATTGGGTCTCCTAGACAATTTCAACCCTTTTGTATATAATATTGATTACCTTGGCTTTATTTAATATAACGGGTGATCAACGTTGAGATAATTAATTCAATAGCCATTTTTTGACAGATCACGTGTGAGTCGTGTCATGCTGTCATGATATTTTTGTTAAGTATTGTTTGGCATTATATCATGGAAAGACTTACCCCGGAACAACGTTTACAAATTATTCAGTTTTATTTTCAAAATAATCGTTCCCAATTGCGCTAAGTCCATTTTTTTAAAAATAAAAAAAACACTTTCCAGTCGACCCACGACCTTGACACCGATGAGCAATATTTTAGCTCTCGTTAAGAGCTATATTTTTGCCATTGGCCGATTCCCGAACCGACATACCGGAATCATCGGTCCATATATCTTCAAAAATGATGCCGGTGAGAACTTAACCGTCAATGGCGACCATTATCGTGCCATGATAACCGACTATTTGATGCCTGAAATTAAAGCCTGTGATATCAGCGACATTTGGTTTCAACAAGACGTCGCCACTACCCACACATCGCATCAATCAATGGATTTATTAAGAGAGCACTTCGGCGAGCAGATAATTTCACGTTTTGGGCCGGTCAATTGGCCATCAAGATCGTATGATATCACACCGTTAGACTTTTTCCTGTGGGGATATGTAAAGTCTAAAGTTTATGCGGACAAACCCCTTTCGATTCAGGCCTTGGAGCAAAACATCATTCGTGTCATTCGCCAGTTACTAGTCGAAATGCTCGAACGAGTCATCGAAAATTGGACTCAACGGATGGACCATCTGAGACGTAGCGGCTGCTAACATTTGATAGACATAACCTTAAAAAAAATGCCAAAGAATGTTCTTTCAAATGATAATAAACATTTCCCATTCAATTTGAAGTTTCTGTATTTTTTTTCTTTAAAAAATTAGGGAACCTTGAAATGGATCACCCTATATATACATATATATATGTAGGTATACATACTTGTATATTGAAAACTCAATCAATCGCATGGAATGGTACAACGATAGTAAAGCTAGCAGCTGATTAGTAGTAGTTAGTTAATGAACAACTTAAAATCACATTTTCTCCTTATGTTGTCCCTAATTATTTACAATGTTTTAAGTGGGGAGTAACATTAATTCTAATGATTTTTTTGTGACGAAACGGTTAAAATTTTTTAATTGAAACCAATGGTAAGTTAAAGTTTAACTTTCGAAGTTTATTGCGTAAAATTTTCAAACAAAATATTAAAAATTATGGCAACGACAGCATTTATGCGGAAGCGTCTCGAAAAAAGTTGAATTGCGTTGCCCCTCATAGCTCGATACCGGACCATCAGAAATTAAAAAAAAAAATTATTTAGTTAGATAACCGTTATAGCCAGATAAAGCTGTCGAGTTTTTCAGAAATTTAAATTTTTCAATTTTTGGGAACACCTTGAATTGAAAAATTCGATTTTTGCGAGAAAACCCCTACTAATTTGTTATTTATTTAATAATATTAACATATTAACAAATTTAAAAAAAAAATATCGACAGCGTTGACTCGTAAATTATGTAAAGAAATGGTGCTAAACATTTCAAAAGGATGAGGGGCACCGTCTGTGAAAACATGGGTTGTGGAAAAAACGCTTTAATGTTTTGTTGATGTACTAAGTAACATATGAGGCGCGATTACTTAGACTGCTGTATCATCGTTAGTTTTGCTTCGATTAACCTCAAATTTTCACATAATTTTTTAAAAGGTTCTCTATTCAGCAAAAAATGGAAAAGTCCGATTCGATAACTAAGACAGTTATCGACAAATTTTACATACTTTTTATCTTTATTTCGCATTTTGAGTTCATTTTACAAACATTTTTTTTCGATTTTTTCATACGTTAACGTCCGATAGCTCGATAACTAATCGAGTTATCGAATAATTTTACATCATTGTTGCTTCTAATTTTGAGGTGCTCTATCCAAATATTATCCAAATATGTGGGGCCTCGGATATAATACTCTTGTCAGAAGTACTACTTAAGGTCGTTTGGGATTGAAAACGAGATAGCTCTCCTACAGAGGTCGCTTCCAAATATGCTTGTGAGGATGTGTATTTCGAAGCACTGAACAATTATATATCAATATCTTAATTTTGGATTTTTTGGTTTATTGGCTCTTTTTTGTTTCTGATGACGATATATATATTTGCAAAACTTTGCAGATTTCATGTTATTGTTAATGATTTGCTCATTTTCCACCTCAAATATCTTTCCGGTTATAGAAATGAATGCAATTTATGCATTCATACCACTACAGTTGTTATGTAATGAATAATGTTTTTATTAAAAAATTATTTTCTTTAAATGAATTTATACATAAGTTTTCGATGCATTAACTAAAGTAATAAAAATATTTTAGAGTTTTCATTTATGATCAAGCTAAAATTAATGCAGTCAATTTTTTTCTCAATAAATTTATGAATTATTATGCATGATCAAGCAAAAATAAATGCAATAAATTTTGTTCTCAATAAATTTAGGAATTTTTAATGTGAACATGAATATTTTCCGAAATTGTGTATCGATTTTCGGGATATGTCAAAGTAATCAAATAATATCAACAAAACAATGACACATAATTACATATGATCAAGTAAAAATGAATGCAGTCAATTTTTTTCTCAATAACGTACACGTTACGTTAACGTCGAATAATCGTTTACACTGATTCCCGATTCTGCAGATTCGATCAGCAGAATCGTTACACTAAAGCCACGACAAGTTTCTACATTGCTAATGCAGCCTTAAGAGACATTTTCTAGTGAACAATTTGGAATAGTTCGAAGAGGGCTGATAAATTATTCCTCATTTTGTATACAATAATTTCTAATAAAAATAAAAGACCACATGTGAAAGTCGCTTCCGATTTCAATGTTCAAGGCCAACATTGAAAACTATCTGGTTGTTACGTTTCGTTTGAGTACACGTTACGTTAACGTTGAGTAATCGTTTACACTGAGTTCCATAAGGCAGATTTGATCTGCTGAATCGTTATACTAAAGTCACGACACGTTTCGGCACTTCTAATCCAACCTTGCGAGACATTTTCTAGTGAACAATTTGCAATATTTCAAAGAAGGCTGAACAATTATTCCTGATTTGGTATACAAACATTTCTACTAAAAATAAAAGACCACATATGAAAGTCGCTAAAAATTTTTTGTGCGGATTCGCACTCCTTGTAAAAATATGCTATATGCTATATCGGTTCAAATTTTGATATAACGTTCCATATGAAGTTTCCAGCCGATTTGTTTTCCTGAAGGTATAGATGCGTCATTTTTTGAACCGGTAAGCTTAAATTCAAAATTAGGTTCTTCCCAATCCTGTAGCATTACCTCATCACTTTTTTGTGACCTAGGGGACAGATTCTAATTCTATTGCTTTGCAAATATTGTTGTAGAGGAATAGAGTTCGCCGACTTTACTCTGATCTTGCTTATGTTTCGAATAAAAAATGCTTCACTTTTAATTATTATAAAACATATATTGTATATAGTATTTCTCATTTTTTATAGGTTCTTACAAATTACAAGTAAATAAGTTTATATATTTATATTGTATGTAGTAAGTATGTATGTATATAGTAGAGTGTATGTATATAGAAAGTATTTGTGGGGATACAATACTATTTTTAAAATTTTAACACAAAAGTTTTCTAAAATTGCACTTAAATCCAAAAACAAACAACAAATATTTTCGAAAGGTATTTTTTTTCATTTAAAAAAAACAATTTTTTGATTGATATCCATTTCATCATAGAAAATATGGCCTTAAAAGATATTCTCAAAGTTTGTTTAGTGTTTTAATTTTGACATCCGATACGATAGATATGTAGAGCTGAGAGCCAAGTAAATAATTAAAGCAAATAAAGTATTTATAAATTAAATTTCTCTTAAAGATGTGAACATAGTAATTGTTTGCATTATTAATTAATTAATTGTTTAATTAGTTTAAGAATTACAAATTACGCATAATTAATTAATTAATTAATTGACAACATCCCTTTTGTCACGTTGACTAATTTGAGCCATGGTTATGTATTGGCGTACCAAACGCGATATCTCGTGAGCCTGTTCGGTTTGGACCCGTATGACACGTTGCTGCATCAGATTGCCCACCTTCATGTCCAAAAACAATGCACCATCCTCGGAACGGACCTAAAAGGGAAAGAACAAAATAAAAAATTTGTAATATACACCATTATTTACTTTTGTTAGCGCTAAAACGTACCTTGCGTGTCGATATGACCTCCATGAAGGGCCAGTGCTGCATTGTTTCATGTGTATTGGGATCCAAGAATAATACTCCTCTTCGATTTAGAGCCAATATAAGATCCCTCCACATGGGACTGTCATCGACATGGGGACCCTCTTCGGCCCATATACGTTTCACGGCAAAGAAACTACTGCCGAATAAAGGCCATGCCGAGAGGACATTCAAGAACTGGGCTTTCACCTGACCCGGACTCAGGTTGGCAATCTGAGGCCAAGCTGATTGGACTAGACCCACCCATTGGGCTGGCCTGATTTCTCTAATACCTAAAGCTGGTTTAGGCAGTAGGAATTTGATTTCCTTCATTGCTGGTACATGACTCAAATCGGCGGCTCTGTGTAGTAGGGCCGCTATGCGAGCCATATCTCGGACCACATCTGGTGGGGGTACTCCATTGCCAGGTAATTCCAATAGCAGGCCCTCCAAATAATCGGGAGCCACCTGATTGAACAAAACCTCTACATACAAAGGCGTGGGAGCTGGATCCCGCTTCAGAGGGAAATGCCAGACTGAACGACAGAATATCAGATAGAAAGGCTGGCCAGATTTCAATAACTCTGTGGTAACATCCAGGATGTATTCATCTGCGGCTAAGGGCATGGTGAAAGCATCACCCTGTACTATACAGTAAAGCGAAAACTCTTGTTGTTCCGTTTCCGACTCAATGCCCAAGAGAGCGCAAAGTTCAGCTATGACATCGGCCACCACGGTAGAACAACGGGTATTCACTACACGTTCTGCACCGCCCGGTAAACGATAGATTTGTCGACGAGCCGAGCGACCCGCCGATACCGCTGTGACCTCTTCGACACTAGGGACATTTTTACGACCTCCGCAACGGGCCGTCTTGCGCAGATTGGTCAGACAAACTGCCGCAGTACCGTGACACGAACGCCGGCGATCTGAGGCCGCCGAAGTTAAGTGTTCCAAAAGGTACGGCCTCAAGGCATCGGAGCAGCCGAAGTAAGCCGCTAAAATACTGAGTAAACGCCAACCCCTTTGAGTGGAATCGGGACAGGGTGAACGATTGGCGGTAGTTTGTTTCATTAACTGGCAGTAGACTTCATCGCGTAATGCCAAATATTTGTGACAATGCTGAATGTAGGGAAAATCCAAAAAAAAAATCGTAATGTTAATTAAAATATTAATAGAATTCTTAGATTAATATTTGACAAATAATTAAAATTACAACATATTTTTTTCAGACTATAATTAAAGAATTACAACATACGATTTCACTAAAGTATATTTTTAGCCTCAATTCAAAGCCTACGACTTTATAAAAAATATAACAGTTTAAAAATTCCCTAAAACTTCTGCAGTTTGAATATTTTCAAATAATCCTTTGTCGTTCCCCACCCTACTAATAATGCAACAAAATTCAATTTAGTACTGTATAACAGTTCAATACTTATACCATTTTCAAAATTATTTTAAAATTTTAATTTATTTTATAGATTAATATTGAATTTATTTTAAAACTTTTCTAAAGTTGTGTTTTGTCATTTAATTTTCAAATTTAAATTTATTGATGTTTTTGATCGTTGGCCAGTAACTTCAAGGAAGCAAGTCGAACTGTTTAAGAGCGAAATTTGAAATTATTGAATCCGTGATGATGACTACCGAAGTTAGTTTGACTAATACGAGTATAGGAAAATTTAAATAAATAATTAAAAATAGAACACGTCGTTTTTTAACTACAAAAAAAGGATATCAAGGCGAACAATATTTAATTTATAAATAATTAATTTATTCTAAAACTTTATTAAAGTTGTGTTTGGTTAAAAATTGCCTGAGGGCCTAGTAACGGTTTATATATAATTTAAAGGATTTCCCTATGGTATGGCTTACATATTTTCAAAGCACCAACTAAATTCTACATTTTAAATCAGTATAACAGTTTGTATAACAGTTTTAAAAACTCACAGAACTGTTGAAAATACAAATTTGATCTCATTCTGTGTAATCTGCCACCAATATTCATTATTCAAAACAGTATAACAGTTTGTATAACAGTTAAAAAATTACCACAATTATTTGTTATTTGAAAATTTTAACTTTGATTTGAAATATAATTCGAAATACTGCTCAAGAATTTCCCTGTGTAATCTCCCACTCATTGTTCAAAAACAGTATAACATTTTGTATAACAGTTAAAAAATGACTATAACAGTTAAATAATATACAAAATTTTCTCCAACCTCTAAATACCCACTAATTTCCCATCACTGACACAGTATAACAGTTAGTATACCAGTTTTAAAATAACCAACAATATTTGAAATTGCGAGTTTTTGTATTTTCTGACTAATGTTAATTAGAAATTGAAACAAAAACACTGTATAACAGTTGATAAATATACTGAATCGGTAAAAATTACTAATTGACTTTATTAATTACTATAATTATTATTAATTTGTGTATGTACTCACCATTAGCACCGTGTAAACACATTTGACCTCGGTTAGCTCCGGATCCATGGGTATATCCCCACAGTAACACAATATACATTCGAAGCATTCTAAAGCTAAGGGTGCCAAATCGTTGGGTAGACGCAGCAAAGGCATGCGTATGGGCGCACCTTGCCATTTCACCAATTCGGCATAAGAACGATTGGAAGAACGTTCCGAGGAATCACGGCCATGAGAACGAGCATCAGGAATTTGACTGGAAAAGTGTGGGGAAAGAGAAAAAATAAATTTCTCAAAATACAATAGAGATATTTCTTCAAAACTTACTCATTTCTAAAATGTTGCATGGCAAATTGTAACAACGAGTAGCGGGTTACCGATGGTGAGGTGGAACCGCCACCATTGTGTTGATCCTCGGCCATATAGTTGGCATCCAGATTGGGTTGGTTTAGGTGACCTCCGAGAGCCGGTTGCTCTCGAGGATGCATGCCAGGGTTATTATGATACTGTTGACTGGATAGCTTGCGTCCGGAATGCAGATAACTCTGCTGCTTGGTGTACTGCTGATGATGTTCCCCATAGTGATCACGCTCTATCAGTCTCTCATCCTCCTCATTGTGACCGTTGTAGTGATGGGCCTGACCCGTTACTGGCGGATGATGATGATCGATGGCATCGTGCATGCTATGATGCATCGAGCGGGTGTGCATTTCTGAGCGGGAATGTTGCTCGGCCCTAGAACTTTGTTCTCCTCGGCCACGTGGACTGTGATCTTGCAGCTGTTGTTGCTGCTGGTGATGGAGTTGTTGTTGTTGTTGCTGCTGCTGTTGGTGGTGCTGTTGCTGTTGCTGCTGATGTTGCATATGATGATGGGTTTCGTCATAGGATCCGGTCATCATTGGAGATGAGGCATTACGCATTTGCTGGTGATGACTTCTGTTCTCACCAGACATATTATGACCATTATTGGAATTGGATTGCATGGCTTCACGATGATTGGACTGTCGGGACTCCAGACGTTCAATGGGCACATTAAGGGTTTGAGCAGCGGCGCGAACACCTGATGACAAGGTGGAGGCTTTCGACTGTGTCTGCAAAGAAAACATGACATTGGTTAAATATGGACTTTTTTGGAACAGACATTTACTTGTCTGTCTCTCCTTTTTTGCAAATTTGCCTAAAATGTAAATTTATATGAAAAAAATGGTAGCAATAGACATTTATTAATTGTTGGCCATAATATTTTCAATAAAATGTGAAAGTGTAGTGGTGATTTTAAAGGCGTTACCATCAAAGCACCCATGTTCAGCTTTGATGCATATTAAATAGTCAAATATTCACGGCATAAAACCAGTTACCGCCAAAGGCCAATGTAATCGATGGTCACCCAAAGCATATAAATGGAGGCATTTTTTCTTGCAATGCCTCTCTCAAAAGTAACATATGCAATTGTCTTAAATATTTTTTTATTTATTTCGAGATAAGACAAACATTGTTTTCTGTCATTGCTTTTGCTTGAAAACATTTTTGACCGCGAAATGTTAATTGGCAAAACAGTTTGGCAAATACTTAACATCCAGCGACTGGTGGTGGTAATTACCCGAAAGTATGGCTTTCCATTTGGTTTGGATTTCTGTCTGTTTCCTCTTTCCCGTAAAATGTACATTTTGTCCATGTATTGACACCTGCTACAAAGCTTGTGTTTGTCTACTTGTCTCGATGATTGGTAACCTGAAAGCCAGAAAATGTTTCTGTTCAGACTTCTCCCCTCTTCCTAAGTGAACTCGTTGCCAATAGTTTGGAATCTGTTTAAAAGTTGGCTTAGACTGACATTGGTAACACCGCGTAATGTATACCGCATATTGGGGTGACAATTGGATTTGATTGAGTCAAATTACATCTCCTCTATAAATAGAGGAGATTTTGAAAGAAGAATTTCTCTATAAATGATCAAAAGAAAATCTCCGCTATGAATGACAAAATTGTCTAAAGAAAAACTCCTTGATTAGAGCAAATCTTCTAAATAAAATATCCTCTATATATAGAGCAAGTTTGCTAAAGAAAAACTCCTCTACAAATAAAGCAAAAATTCTTATCTATGAATAGATAAAATTTTTCTATTAAAAGAGTAACCTTTCTTAAGAAAATCTCCTCAATAAATAGATTAGGTTTTCGAAAGAAAATTTCCTCTATAAATGGAGTAAATTTTCGAAAGAAAATTTTCTCTATAAATAGGTCTACAAGTTTTTATAACAACTCAAATATTGTCCGAAACTGTTGCAATTATAAGATTCTTGCATATTGCTTAAAGCATTTTGAAATTCCAGTAGTTCTTATAGTATAACAGTTTTTAAATAGAACAAAATTATTTGAAATAGCCAAATTTTTTAATTCCCATTAAGTTCTCTAGAATATCTCATCACTTTGGAATAGTTCATATTATTCCAAGGCCCTAAGCGAAAGGTGATAATTTAACACAGCATAACAGTTCAAATATTGCCCGAAGCAATTGCAATTTGCAAGAATTTATGCATACTGCTTATGACATTTTGAAATTGCAGTGGTCCATACAGTATAACAGTTTTTATATAACAAAAAAATTATTTTACACTACAAATTTTGGAATTTCCGATCAACGTTAAACAGAAATCGAAATACCAAACATTGCATAACAGTTCATAAATTTAGTGTAGCTGTAAAAATTATTAATCAGTTGATGAATTGATTAAAATACTTATTATTAATTTCTGTATCTCCTCTATAAAACAGCAAGTTCTCTAAAAAATTGCATCACTATGGGATGATTTAAATTTTTTCAAATCCCTAGGGCAGTCATTTACCACTGTATAACAGTTCAAATATAACCCGAAATTGTTGCAATTTTAAGTTTTTTGCATACTGCGTATAGCATTTCGAAATTTCAATAATCCATACAGTATAACAGTTTGTATAACAGTTTTTAAATAACACAAAATTATTTCAAATTGCAAATTTTGGATTGTCCGATCACCTTTAAATAGAAACTGAATTTAACTATTAATTTCTGTATCTCCTCTTAAAATAGAGCAAGTTCTCTAAAGAAACTCTCATCTATAAATAGAGATAATTTACTAAAAAAAAATCTATCGACATATAAATCAAATCTACTGAAGTAAGCTTTCGATTTAAATAAAGTACATTTGCTAAAAAAAATCTCTTCTTTAAATAAAGCACATTTCGTCGGCTTAATGCTATTTTGGTCCATACGCCATTTTTGTGTTTTTTGACTTTAGAATTGATAATATAGTTTTGAAGGATGCTCTTTCAGAATCTACAATAATTTTTTTCCTATCTCGTCTAATTTTCCAGATATTGGCAGGGTAAATCGATTTAACTCTGATTTACGGGAAATAATTTTGATATTTTTCTTCTGTCTCCATTTTTCTATCGCCCTATATTTTTTACTCAGTATTTTACGTTTTTTTGATCGCAATATGTAAATTACTCTCCTTCAATACCGTCCCTCTTTGTGGTCCATGTAATACAAATACGAAAAAAAATTAAAACAAAAGTGGATATGGACCAAAATGTCATGTACTAAAATTGCTATAACTTGCTTATTTTTTAATGCAATGGCACGGAAATGCATAAAAATCATACAAACACTGTTGGGAACACTATGGAATAAAAATGTCATGTACTAAAATTGCTATAACTTGCTTATTTTTTAATGCAATGGCACGGAAATGCATAAAAATCATACAAACACTGTTGGGAACCCTATGGAATAAAAAGTGTGTAACTCTTCAGTACCGTTTTTACTCAAACAAAAAATTGCGTTTCTCTCCGATCATACAAAATGGCGTATGGAACACAATAGCATTAAGCCGACGATTTACTAAACTACTCTTCAAATAGATTAGATGTCCCCCTATTTAAATAGCGTGACTTTCGGACGGAGACTTTTCTCTATACGAGTAAAAAAATCACTTCTATAAATAGTATTTTTCTAAAGAACTCTATATATAGAACACATTTTATAAAGAAAATCTTAGCAATAAATCGAGACCTAAATTGCAAAGTATGCTAAGACATAGTTGTTATAACGGATACAAATTTTTTAAATTTATATATACCAAATATATATACCAAATCCATAAACCCCATCAAAAGAATAGGTTCAATAAATTACCATAGATACAATAAAACCAATAAATTAAAATTACCAATATTCAATTAATTTTAAAAATTTGCTAAAGTTGTTTACAGTTATTCTTTTAAACCCATATATCACTTCTTTCTGAAATATTATACTACAAATCAGTGAAATAAACTAGTATAACAGTTTCTACACAACTTCAACCCATTTTCCTGTGACCTTCCTTCAGTTATTTTCAAAGCCGTTACTACATACGCCTGTTTAACTCAGTATAACAGTTTGTATAACAGTTTTAAAATTGCACGAAACAGTTATATTTTATTCTTTGTTGATACTTTGTAAACTTCCCCAAAATTTCGCTGGCGAAAACAGTATAACAGTTAATAAATAACCCAAAATGATCTGGATTTTGAAATTTTCAACTTTCTGACTAAATTTAAATAATGTCCAAGAATATACTTTAAGAAATAATAGTTTGTATAACAGTTAATAAATAACCCAAAATGATTTGAATTTTGAAATTTTCATCTTTTTCTGGCTGACTTAAAAAAAAATAAAATAATTGCTGTAACAAATACAACAATACACGACAAATAAATCTCTACAGAAGTAAATCTTCAATTGAAATAAAGTACATTTGCTAAATAGATCTTCTTTTTAAACAAAGTACATTTACTAAACTCTTCAAATAGATTAAATGTCTAAACTAAATCCCCTATTTAAATAGAGTGGCTTTCGTAAAGAGACTCTTCTCTATACGAGTAAATAAAGCAAATTTTGTAAAATAAAACTTCTATAAATAGTATTTTTCTAAATAATCATATAAATAGAACACATTTTATAAAGAAAATCTTAGCGATAAATCTAGACCTAAATTGCACAGTATGCTAAGTCAACTTAGTTTTTATAACGGATATTACATTTTTAAATCTTAATATACCAAATTTTATTCAATCAAAATTTTGTGTTTATCCATAAACCCCATCAAAAGTATAGGTTCAGTAAATTACCATAGATACAATAAAACCAATACATTTAAATTACTCGTACCAATATTCAGTTCATTTTAAAAATTTGCTAAAGTTGTATACAGTTATTCTTTAAAACGCATATATCACTTCTTTCTTAAATATTATACTACAAATCACTGAAATAAACCAGCACTGAAAAAAAATATATCATAAAATTAAAGAATTGCTCCAAAGACGTCATTAGTCTTTAAAATAAGTACATTTTGTACTTAAGATATAGACAATTTCATTAATATTAAGTAATTTACTTAATTTTAAGTAAATTTTCTTAATTTTATTTGCTTAATATATTCTCATTTTAAAGACTCAGGTTGTCTTTGGAGCAATTCTTTTAATTTTATGGCAATTTTTTTTTCAGTGAGTATAACAGTTTATACACAACCTCAATCCATTTTTTTGCGACTTGCTTTATTTCTTTTAAAAGCCTTTACTAAATAAGCCTGTTTAACTCAGTATAACAGTTTTAAAATTACACGAAACAGTTATATTTTATTCTTTGTTGATACTTTGTAAATTTCCCCAAAATTTCGCTGGCGAAAACAGTATAACAGTTCATATAACAGTTAATAAATAACCCAAAATGATCTGGATTTTGAAATTTTCAACTTTCAGACTAAATTCAAATAATGCTCAAGAATATACTTTAAGAAAAAGTAGTTTGTATAACAGCTAATAAATAACCCAAAATTATTTGAATTTTGAAATTTTTAACTTTTTCAGACTGACTTCAAAAAAAGCACAAAAATTTGCTTTAACAAATACAATTTTCAAAAACTTTTGGTTTCAAAGAAGAATAAATATGTATTGTAATAAAAATAGATTTTCGTAAGAAATATCTCCTTCATAAAAGGAATAAATTATCAAAAGAAACGTCTGCTTCATAAAAGATCAACAGTGTATATTGAATACTTAATCATAATTTTTAAAGTAGATTATCTTTAGAACATCTACTCTATTTGCATATCCAGAATAATGGATCAAAGCGCAACGTTCAACCGATGAAAGTTCCATTTCCCATTTTAGGCTGAATGTCGAGCACACGTTTTAGATTTTGTTTTAGTTTTTTTATGGGTCATAGAATATTCACGAAGCAATTTTCTATAGCAATTAAACTTTATGCGTGAAAGTCTATACAATTATATATAGTCGTACATCATATGCCGTAGAGTTTGTGAGTAATTTAGAAACAAAGATTCCACGTATGACTACAGCTATTTCCAATCAAAACAAAAAATAATGCTAAACAACCAACATTATCCATGACCATCAGACGAACTGAGGAACAGACGAACAGACAAACCGTCATTCATGCGCTGGAATGGTTTTTTATTCATTCATTCATTTGTGTTAATTTTAAGTTTTGAGATACGAAAAAAAACAACAGCATTTGTGTATCACATATATTTACGACGAGCGTTTTATGGTGTAATGACCGCCGCTTTGCGATGCTCTGGCATCGCTCGTAATTCGCTCAATGACTACGTACATTGATTACTATCACCATGATCATCATAATGATGATCGTCATCATCATTATCAGCGTTCATACCGAACATCCCTGACGGTTCATACAGTCCAGACGTTTGGTCGGTTTCGGTCTGAACTCATATGTCTTGGCGAGATTTTTATTTTTTCATTTTATGTTAAGACTTTCTTTATTTTTAGTTTATTGTTTTAGTGTTTTGAGTTTTGCAATGTTTTTTTAAATAGAAAATGATTAATTTTCTTTTTTTCAAATGTAATTTGATCGAATGATATTTTTTAGCTTAGTTTTATAGTAAACAATTAAAACGCCATAACTCTTCGAAATACTTGAATGTATTTTTGGGGGTAATCCCCTAAAATAGGAAAACCACCTCATCGTAAAATACGTTTTATTTTGAAAGTTTTGTACTTATTGGAAATTTAAATGAAACTGTTTTTAATATTAACTAATTAAGTTTAAGTATTTTATGGAGTGGAAAAATAATAAGAGCAGCATAAAATATCCCAAATGCTATCGAAATTGAAGATTTGTAACAAACAAATCATTAAAATCTAAACCAATGATTTCTATAGAAGTCATGGAGAGGATAAAATAGAGACAGTGGAAGCCAAATGTTCTGTATACAATTTAAAACTGTATTGGACTGAGTTAGAAACATTTAAAAGACAAGCTTTCCCATAAGAAAACCTCCTCTATAAATAGAGACGATTTTCTATAAGAAAGATCTTCCCTATAAATGAAGATTTTCTATAAAAAAAGATCAAATCTATAAATAGAGAAGATATCCTATAAAAAATATGTCCAATAAAAAATTTCTCCCCTATATGTAAATAGAGAAGATTTCCTATCAAAAAGATGTCTATAAATAGAGAAGATTTCGTAGAAGAAACCACTATCAATAGAGAAGGTTTCCTATAAATAATATCTCCTCTATAAATAGATTAGTTTTCCTATGAGAAAATCTCCTCTATAAATAGATTAGATTTCCTATGAGAAAATCTCCTCTATAAACAAGCGAGAAGAACTCCTCTATAATAGAGTAGTTTTCAATGAGAAAATCTCTCTATAAATAGAGTAAATTTTCTATGAAAAAATCTTCTCTATAAATAGAGAATATTTGCTGTAAGAAACCCCCTGTAAATAGAGAAGATTTGCTGTAAGAAACTGTCGTATATAAATAGAGAAGATTTGCTATAAGAAACTCATCTCTATAAATAGAGAAGATTTTATATAAGAAATTCTTCTCTATAAAGAGAGAAGATCTGCAATAAGAAACTCTCCTCTAGAAGATATCCTATTAGAAGATTTGCTATTAGAAACTCTCCTCCATAAATACAGATTTTCTATAAGAAAATCTCTTTATAAATAGAGAAGATTTCCAATAAGAAAATCACCTCTATATCTAAATAGAGTAGAGTGTCCTATAAGAAAATATCCTCTATAAATAGAGAAAATTTCCTATAAGAAAATAGCCTATATAAATAGAGAAAATCTTAGCGAGAAATCGAGACCTAAATTGCACAGTATGCTAGGTTTAGGTTTAGGTTAGGGTGGCAGCCGTATTTTTTTACAAGCTCACATAGACCAGTTTAGGTCCCTAGTGTTACCACGGGCTGAAATGCCCCTCATCGAAACCAACCTGTTTGATATATAAATTTATCGATAGTACGAATATCAGTACTAGAAAGATCTGTTAGGCTGCCTAAAAAGGCCGACCCCAGTATGTCCAGTCGTCGTTTACTCAAAGCGGGACAGTCGCAAAGCAAGTGCTCAATGCTCTCCACTTCTTCCTCATCTCCACAGCTTCGGCAGAAGTCATTGGAGTCAATACCCAATCTTTTGGCGTGTTCGCCGATCAAGCAGTGTCCCGTCAGAACCTTTACTAACGTAGACAATCGTTTCCTCTCTAGTGCGAGAAGATATTTTGACCTTTTCAGGTCATACCTTGGCCAGATTTGTCTAGCTACCCTGCAGGTGCCGATTTCTGTCCATCTTTCGTTGGACTGCCTGATTGCCTCTTGCCTAAGCCAAAGCTTGCACGTGGATAGTGGCGCACCAATATATGCAAATTCTTCGAGAATTTGTAATGTCGTCCCTTTCCTAGCAAGTTCATCGGCTTTGCAGTTCCCCGGGATATCCCTATGCCCAGGCACCCATATGAGGTGTATATTAAACTGCTCAGCCATCTCGTTAAGAGATCTGCGGCAGTCGAGGGCTGTTTGTGAATTTAGGGATGTTGCCTCCAGAGAATTGATGGCAGCCTGGCTGTCCGAGTAAATGACAACGCCAGTGTTGGTTACTATGTTGCGACTCAGCCACTTGGCGACTTCCCATATTGCCATTATTTCGGCTTGATAGACACTGCATGTATCTGGTAGTCTGTGAGCTATATCCAGACTAAGTTCTTCACAGTGTACTCCGAAGCCAACCTTTTCATCAAGCTTCGAACCATCCGTGTAAAAGTGGAGATGGTTTCTATTACCTGGTATTCTGCCGACCCATTCGTCTCTGGCGGGAATCATAGTGATGTAATTTCTCTCGAAGGTGTACACAGTTGGTATATAGTCCACTCGGTCGGTTACCATAGCACTACACTTTGATATCCTCATGTGACCATAGTTCTTGTACCTCCACAGTGATAGGCAGTTTAATCTTATTGCCGCTTTGGTTGCAACTTCTCTCGCCACAATATTAATCGGCAGTATATGGAGTAGGGCTTGTAGAGACTCGGTCGCTGTAGTCCTTAAGGCTCCGCTTATGCTCAGGCAGGCAGTTCTCTGAACCTTTGTTAGTAGGTTGGTAATGGTTAGTTTGTCAGTTGCCGTCCACCATACCACAATACCGTATAACAGTATTGGACGAACTACTGCTATATATATCCAGTGGACGATTTTAGGAGAGAGTCCCCACCGCGACCCTACAGCCTTTTTGCAGGAATATAAGGCGACGTTGGCCTTCCTTACACGTTCCAATACGTTAAGTCTAAATAACATTTTCCTATCTAGAATTATTCCTAAAAATTTTGCACTTTCAGAAAAGACTAGATCTGTTCCATTTATCCGAGGTGGAGGGTCCACATGTGGGACATTATTCATCCTAGTAAAGAGAACCAATTCTGTCTTGTTGGGGTTAACGCCCAAACCGCTGCTTCTGGCCCATCTAACCAACTTGTTCAGAGCCACCTGTAGGATGTCTCTGAGGACGTTTACGAATTTGCCACTCACTGCGATTGCCACGTCGTCCGCATATGCCACGACCTTGCAGCCACAACGTTCTAGCTCTAGCAGGATTTCATTCACCGCTAGGTTCCAAATTAGTGGAGACAGTACTCCTCCTTGCGGGGTCCCTCTGTTTACATACCTTGTTAGAGTTGTGGACCCTAGACATGCTGTTATGCGTCTTCTGGTGAGCAGACTTTGAATTAGTCTAATCAAACTATTGTTAACTTTTAGATGTGACAGTGCCGCAATTACCGCATCTGAGTGAATGTTGTTAAAAGCCCCTTCTATGTCAAGAAATGCCACCATGGTGAATTCCTTGAAATGCAGGGACGATTCGATAGTGCTCACAAGTTCGTGCAGGGCTGATTCTGTAGACTTTCCCTTATTGTAGGCATGTTGGTTCCCCGACAGGAGTTTTGTATCCAGGTTTTCCCTAATGAAATGATCTAAAAGTCTTTCCAGACCTTTCAATAGGAAGGATGATAGGCTAATTGGTCTGAAGTCTTTTGGCCTAGTGTGTGATATCTTTCCCGCTTTAGGTATGAATACCACTTTGGTATCCCTCCACCGATTAGGGACGTATGAAAGCCTGATACAGCCTACATAAATTTTCTCCAGCCAGGGGATAATGTACTTTAACATTTTCTGCATTTCTGCTGGAGTGATGCCATCTGGTCCAGGTGACTTGAAGGGCTCAAAGCTGTTAATAGCCCAGCTTATTCTGGATCTCTCAGTCAAGAAGCTAGCGACGCTCGCAGTCCACTCGCACTCTTGTTGGTCCTGCTGATCCTCGGGTTCTGTTACAGAGTTGCCCGGGAAATGTGTGTCGAGCAGTACATTGAGCGACTGCTCGCTGTTTTTGGTCCAGTTATTTGCCTCATCCTGTAAATATCCCACTGTACAGGGTGAAGCAGATAATATCTTCCTCAGCCTAGCGGCGTCGGAGACCTTTTCCACTTCACCACAGAAGGTATACCAAGAGCGCCTTTGCGCCTTTCTAAGCTCCTTCTTATAGATCTTGAGTTGCTCTTTATAGGCATCCCAATCATTAGCGACCCCAGTAGATTTAGCCTTATTGAATAGCTTGTTGCAGGTCTTTTTCATAGCCGTTAGCTCAGAAGTCCACCATTGGGGTTTAGTTTTACCCTTGTACCTTGTTTTCGGACAGGCTTCTTCAAGGGAACTATTGAATGATGTGGTGATATGATCGACCAGATTATCCAGACCGGCTTTGTCATTCGGTTCGTACAGAAGTTTAGAGTTGAGGACTTTCTTGAAATTCTTCTCATACAGGTGCCACTTTGTCTTCCTTACATTTCTGTGGACGGCAGGTTTAGGCGCTTTTTCCGCGAGTTTGAACTCAATATAATGGTGATCTGAGAATGAGTGGTCGTCCAGTACATTCCACCCAATAATTTTGTCTGACAGCCGGTCAGTAGCAAACGTTACGTCGAGTACTTCTTGTCTGTCTTTAATTGTGAAGGTCGGTTTATTACCTATGTTACAAATACTAAGGTTGGTAGTTAGAATAAAGTCAAGAAGCGAATCACCCCTATTGTTTATATCCGTACTACCCCAGATAGTATGATGAGCGTTCGTGTCTGCGCCAATAATCAGCTCGATCTCGTCAGACGTCGCTTCTTCCACTATTTCCCTGAATAGAGCAGTCGGTACTACAGATTCATAAGGCAAGTAGCTGGAGACCACCCAATATATGCGATTACCGATCTCCAGGCTAGCAGCTGTTTGGTCTTTACCACTTAAATTAGTCAGGAGAAAGATACTTAGATCTTTCCTGGCCAAAATGCAGGTTCTTGGAGTGCCTTCACAGTTGGCCACAAGCAGTTTAAAGTTGGGTGTCCTAATACCGCACACCCTTCCTCCCACTACGTAGGGCTCCTGTATCAGGACGATGTCTACTGCGCCTGTGGACAGGCGCAGCAATAGAGCCGCTGAGGCTGCTTTAGCGTGATGGAGGTTAATCTGTAGAATTCTTACCATCATTGGTAATTGACAGATTAACATCCACCCCGACAAGGGTGTTATCGAACTCTTCGTCCGTATCGTCGAGAAGCATGTCCCCGCCAGATGCGTCAAAGAGTCCGGAGACTCCCCTCAGCCTCTCTGTGTCCGAAGTAGAGCTTTTGTCCTCAGAGAAGGACGTTACAGATCTTCTGTTAGAGTTGGAGTCACCAGAAATAATAGGCGTGGGTACCTCCGCACTTCCAGGAAGTGCCACGGTGGACGACTCACCTTCTGCAGTGGGTGCTATATCCTGCTTGTATATCTTCAAGACTATAGTCTCGAAGCCATATTGTAGGGTTGCACTCGCACCTTGTATATGGGAGGTGGATTCAGCGTTTAGGATAAGATTGACCTGCCGCTTTTTACCATCCGCCTCACCCACCTTGCTGATTCTCCAATTATGGGCCGGCAGACCAGGATTGGAATCTTTTATTATTTCTAAGATGTCAGCCGGGTTGGAGGGCTCTTCTGTAACCCAGGTGATGGCTCTAGGGTGACTAGGGATGTTGTTTTTTTCGACAACATCCAACTGGGCACCCGGCCACACCTCACCCGCTCGACTCAGAGCAGCCTTATACAGGTCTACTGATCTGGCATCACCGAAATATAAGAGCTTTACTCTCCCCTGATGCCATCCTGCATCGTTACAGATTGGTGGTTTGCCCGGCATTTCTCTACGGACATCGAGGTAGTGAGCCATAATGGCTGATTGTACATGACTCCATTTGTCCTTGAGGATGGATCCATCCTCACTACTTCTGTCTATAACAGCCATCACTAGACTCTCCTTCGCCACTTCATTGAAGGGCTTGGTGAGTGTCCTGTTGATGGTGACATTAGGGCCTCTTGCCTTTTTCGAAGGCAAGGGTTCATCAGGTGATCTGATTCGTTTTACTTTATTAGCCGTTAACACAGCTGAATTTGTGGCTCTTTCAGCCGACTCATTGGCCTTAGAAGCATCTATGACGCCTTTAGCCCAGGTAAGTGACTCTTTTTGTTTTTCGGTAAGAGCCGAAACCTCAACAGCCTCCAACTTCGTCAAAACTCTGAGAGCTACACGATGCTCATTGTGCTTCCGTTTTGACGGTCGGACATGACGTTTACCCCTCACCGCACCACCTGTTGTGAGTACTTGGGGGAGATTTTCACCATTTTTGGTGTGGTCGGCTTTGGCCAAGACCAACGGACGGACAGTCGGACGATTGGGGAACCGCGCTCCATCGGAACACGAAGGCATCCCCGTCAAGAGAATTTATTTTTATTTTGTCTGTATTAGACCGTAATAGGTACTACGATGTAGGCCTTACAGACTTTGTACAGATTTTTGCTATTGCGTAATAGGTACTGGTAACTATCCGCTATGTGATAAACACGTCCGTTCACTGCGAATGATCAGCAACGAGTCGCACAGTATGCTAAGTCGACTTAGTTGTTATAACGAATATTAAATATTTTAAATTTAAATATTCCAAATTGTAATCAGTCAAAATGTTGTGTTTATCCATAAACCTAATCAAAAGCATAGGTGCAGTAAATTACCATAGATACAATAAAACCAATAAATTAAAATGACCAATATTCAATTAATTTTAAAAATTTGCTAAAGTTGTATACAGTTATTCTTTTAAACCCATATATCACATCTTTCTTAAATATTATGCTACAAATCATTGAAATAAACTAGTATAACAGTTTATACACAACTTCAAACCATTTTCCTGTGACTTGCTTTATTTCTTTTCAAAGCCGTTGCTAAATACGCCTGTTTAACTCAGTATAACAGATGGTATAAAAGTTTTAGAAATGCACGAAACAGTTATATTGTATTATTTTTTGATACTTTGTAAACATCGCCTTAAATTTCGCTGGCGAAAACAGTATAACAGTTTGTATAACAGTTAATAAATAACCCAAAATGATCTGGATTTTGACATTTTCAACTTTCTGACTAAATTGAAATGATGCTCATGAATATATTTCAAGAAATAATAGTTTGTATAACAGTTAATAAGTAAACCAAAATTATATAATAGAGTAGATTTCCTATGAGAAATTCTCCTCTAAAAACATATTAAATTTTCAATGATAAAATCTCCTCTATAAATGGAGTAGATTTCTTATGGGAAAATCTCCTCTATAAATAGAGTAGATTTCCTCTGAGAAAATCTCCTCTATTAATAGAGTAGATCTGCTCTCCTCTATAAATAGAGAAGATTTTCTATGAGAAAATCTCCTTTATAAATACAAGGGGAAGATTTTCTTTAAGAAATTATAAATACAAGAGGAAGATTGCTGTAAGAAAATCGCCTCTATAAATAGAGTATATGTCCTATAAGAAAATGTCCTCTATAAAAAGAGAAGATTTCCTATAAGAAAATATCCTCCATAAATAGAGAAAAATTCCTATAAGAAAATAGCCTATATAAATAGAGATTTCCTATAATAAAATCGCCTCTATAAATTGAGAAGATTTCCTATGAAAACATCTCCTCTATAAATAGAGTAGATTTCATATGAGAAAATCTCCTCTTAAAACAGAGTACATTTCCAATGAGAAAATCTCCTCTAAAAATAGAGTAAATTTCCAATGAGAAAATCTCCTCTATAAATAGAGTAGATTTCCAATGAGAAAATCTCCTATAAAAACAGAGTAAAGTTCCAATGAGAAAATATCCTCTATAAATAGAGTAGATTTCCAATGAGAAAATCTCCACTTTTAATACAGTAGATTTCCTATGAGAAAATCTCCTCTATAATTAGAGTAGATTTCCTATGAGATAATCTCCTCTATAAAAGTAAAACTCTCTCTCACTTCATAAATAGAGCAGATTTACAAAAGATAATTTTTTACCTGTAAATCTCCTCTAGAAAAGCTCAGTTTCAAGATTTCTCTCATAATACTTTTGCTCTTCATATTTCTGTTTAGGAAAACAAAAGACTTAAGACACATACATACCTTAATTAGACAGCAAAACTTTTAAAGAAAGGTCAATACATTTTCCAGACTTCTTCGAGATAATAATTAATTATTCCAAAAATAAACAAAAGACTTGAGACACATACCCTCTAGCAACTGCTATTAAAGAAGACTTTAGAGTTTCTTAACTCATCTCAAGCCTTTTCATGTTTTATATACAAATGTTGCGCTGCATTTCACATGTCATAAAATGTTTTGAAAATTTGTTAGTGACTTTAGCTAAACACTTAAAAGGTTAAATAGAAAAAAGTCATTATGTAAATTTGAAAAATTGTTTAAATTACACACTTGTCTGTCTGTCTGTCTGCCTTCCTCCCTATGGCTAACTATTGGTGTCATTTCGTCAACACCCTTTGAGATTTAAGCATTTAATTTTCAGATAGCCTAATTAGATAAATTAACCGAGTTATTGTGATGGTTCGTTTTTAGTTTTTGTTAAAAAAACACAAAAACCTCGCTTTTAATAGTTTAAAGAGAAGAAGAAAGAAAACAGAAGAAGTGAGGGGAGTAAATTTGTTATAAAAACAAATCCACCATCTACATGGAGTTGGGAAATTGTGTCATGGATTTGAAAAAAAAAGTTATGATAGTTAATGGTTTTGGTTGATGTTGGTTGGTGTTGACGGCGATGGGTTTTGGTTTTGGAGTTTGAGTTTTTATTTCGAGGAGTCCAGTGAAGTAGCAATTATTGCATTTGTTAACATTAATTGAAATTGTGAGGGGATTTTACAAAATGTTTTTGTAGTTTTTTTTTAATTTTGTATTTTTTGGAATAGTTTGTTTAAAGTTAACATTAGAGCACTTTCATGTTAGATGACGACATTTGATAAAATTTTGTGCATTCCCAGGTCAAAAAAATAAATAAACCTAACTAAAATCACGGCTATTCAACTTTTATATATATAAAAGTCATCAACGATGAACTTTTCTATAAGAAAAGTCATCAACGACGAACTTTTCTATAAGAAAATTCATCAACGATGAACTTTTCTATAAGAAAAGTCATCAACGATGAACTTTTCTATAAGAAAAGTCATCAACGATGAACGTTTCTATAAGAAAATCATCAACGATGAACTTTTATATTAGAAAAGTCATCAACGATGAACTTTTATATTAGAAAAGTTATCAACGATGAACTTTTCTGTTAGAAAAGTCATTAACGATGAACTTTTCTATTAGTCATCAACGATGAACTTTTCTATAAGAAAAGTCATCGAAGATGAACTTTTCTGTAAAAAAAGTCATCGATGATGAACTTTTCTATAAGAAAAGTCATCGACGATGAACTTTTCTATAAGAAAAGTCATCAACGATTAATTAATTCGATTTTCTTAATTAAAGAACATTTTTAAAATTTTTCTATTTCTGAAGATTTTTTAGATATTTTTGTAAATGTTGCTTGCTTGCAACATTTACAAAAATATGATTGGAAAGTATCAAAATAGAAAAGGATTAATTCTATTTTCTTAATTAAATTTTTTTTTTTAAACTTTTCTATTTCTGAAGATTTTTAAGATATTTTTTAAATTATAGAGTATTGATTAGAATGTATAATAAATGGAAAATTTCATGCCTTTTTATTAGTGGAATATTTATTTAAAAAATATGGAAATTTTAAATCTGTTGAATTTTTTTTAAAAAAACTTGTAATTTTTAGAAAATATCTCTTAACTCTTTTTATTTATAGAAAATAAATTCATAATTAACTTCATTAAAATTCGGTATTTATAGAAAAAGATTGGCTTAGAAATTTTTCAAATAGAGATTTTTTTAAATTCTTTTGTTTGTGAAATACCAACAATTTCAAAGAAAACATATTTCTTTAAAATTTTAGTTTAATTTTTTTCATATTTTTTTATTTATTAAAAAAAATGTCCTAAATTTCTTCATTTATAAAACTAAATTTCTGAAAATTTTTATTATGTGTTGGAAAATTTGATATTTATAAAAAAAATTCTCATTTAATAAAAAAATTGCTTAGATTTTTTAAATTAAAGAACAATTTTTAAGCACTTCAATTTGTATTTTTTTAATTATAGATTTTTTTTTAGAAAATTTCATGGATATTTTATTTATTGAATATTTTTATAATTATTTATTTTTTAAATATTTTTTTTTATTTTTAATTTTTTATTTATATGGTTTATTACTTTTTTTCAAAAGTTGATTTAAATTTCTTGGACATTTTAGTTCATCGGATAAATAATTTTTTTATAATTATTATTTCGAAAAAATCTTTTGTTTTTTATTGCAATAATTCCTAAAACAAAAATTAAAACATTTTAAACAATAAAAAAACTGAATTTTTTTATTTTTAGAAAAAATCTCTTAACTCTTTTTATTTATAGAAAATTAATTCATAATTAACTTCTTTTAAAATCGGTATTTATAGCAAAAGATTGGCTTAGAAATTTTTCAAATAGAGAATTTTTTTAAATTCTTTTGTTTGTCAAATATTAAAAATTTCAAAGAAAATAGATTTCTTTAGTTTTAGTTAATTTTTTTTAATTTTCAATTTCTTCATTTATAAAATCAATTTTCTTAAATTTTTTATTATGTATTAGAAAATTTATAAATTTTTTTTCAAAAATTGCGTAGATTTTTTAATTAAAGAAAATTTTTTAAACGCTTCAATTTAATTTTTTTTTTAATTATTAAAACCAATATCTAAAATTTCTCCATTTATAAAACCAATTTTCTTAAATTTTTTTATTATGTATTAGAAAATTTTGAATTTTTTTTTCATTTACCAAAAAATTGCTTAGATTTTTCAATTTAAGAAATTTTTTTAAACACTTCAATTTGTGTTTTTTTAATTATAGATTTTTTTTTAGAAAATTTAATGAATTTTTTATTTATTAAATATTTTTATTATTATTTATAGAATTATTTTCAACGCTATAAATTGCAGAGTGGTCAAGTTATTTGCAAATTCGCTTTTCCAGAGCGATTTGACTGAAATTTAATGTGTATGTGTGGTTTGTCTTGATAATAGTTTGTATGTATGTCTCTAGTAGATGACGCTGTAGTGGACATATGGTCAATATATTTTTTTGATGATTTTTTCCTGAAACTCGGGATGTATGATTTTTTAATGAAATATCAATAAATAACAATCCAATACATCCCAAACAGGACGGGCAGGACAACGCCAGCTGGGGTCAACTAGTTTTTTATAAAATTGTTAAACATTTTATAGTACTTTCTTAAGTTTTTAAAAATTTCCTAACCATTTTCATTTTATTATTTTTTTCTTAAGAAATGTTTTTATTTAGTTTCATCAGAATTCAATAAATTGTTAATTGCGTAACACATTCAATTGCTCAATTATTGAATTTTGTGCTCAATTATTGCAAATCTCCCTTTTTGCAAAATCTATTATTTTTCTTTTAGCATTTTGTTTTGTGGAATTGTTTACCCAAAATGTTCATATTAATTGCAATGAATGGGAAGAGAGGGGGGTTTTTGCAAAATATGTGTGTTTTTTTTCATGTTTACCTCACTTTTGTTCATCGTTTCAAAACGTTGCAATATCTCTTTAACCGAAATTTTATTTTCGCTTGGCTCCTCCACTATCGTTTCCATGCGTCCCATCGATCCACTGCTGGCCACGCTTGAACGGCGTGTTTTCCCAGCCCCAGTCCCACCATTACTATTAGTATTTTGTGGCAATTGATTTAAGGCATAGCTGGTTAAATCGCTGAAGTGTGGCGGACTATTGTTGTTACTGTTGCCGTTGCTGTAGCTGTGGTTGGTCGGAGATGGAGTTGGGGACATTGTTTCTGGGCTATTTTGATTTTGTGTTAAATCATTGACTATTTGTTGTATATGGGTTATGGGTCTACGACCCAAAGTGCCATAGTTATTTTGTTCTTTTATGGGTTCCTCCTCCTCCCCCTCGTCGCCTTCGCCCTTTATCAGCCACTCCGAAGGGTCCTCGGACATATTGTCACAATATTGAGGATGATTGTTGTTAGAATCCGGCTGCTTGATTTCCGCAAAGTTATGGGCAAATAAGTCTTGTTGTTGTTGTTGTGCATCACAGTTGTTTTCTTTTAGTTGTTCCATTTCTTCTTCGTTCTGCCAAGAGTTATAGAATTCCATGTCATGACTTAGTGAGGAGCACTGCTCATTGAACTCACGTATTGTCTCATCCGTGAGCTGATCCAATTCAATACGCCTATGGACTTGCACCGCGGTTGTGCCCGTTATATGGGCTATTTCGGCATCATCCGAATCTGTCAAATGATCTTGACTGTTTTTCAAAGAATTGTTGTCATTGTCCAGCGCCGTGTGCTCCTGACCCTCCGCCTCCTCGTTATCCGTTAGTTGGTTGAGCGAATCCAAAGAGGTGCTTAGAGTTTGCAGCTGCTGCTGCTGTTCCTCACATTTAAAACAATCTTTTGGCAGTTTTGTCACTGAACCACTTTTTCGTTTGCCATTTTCTTTTTTGGGTGAATTTTTCGAGGTGATTTTGTGGCCTTGATGCTTGTCATGATTCATTTTGTGTATCAATGATTCCACTTTATTAACAATACTGCTGAATTTGTGAGGTATGGTATGATGATGACCATTGTGGCCAGTTTGGCCATTACTGCTGCGCGTCGTTTTTGTCGTGCAACGCAGACTTTCTGACATGTTGAGGCCAAAATCTGATAAACCGGTGGAAGCTGTAAACTGCTGTGGTCCCCTGCCCAGGCCAAGATCACCGCTAAGCAAGTGGCAAGTTTAGCTAAAACTGGTTTATGTTACACATTCAAACACTGAACACGGTTAATCATAATGAAGATTAACTATTTTGCAAAAAAAAAAAAAACAAATAACAACAAAATCACGTTTTGCACCAATTTGTGATGTGAGCAGACATATGTCCGTCCGTCTGTCCATCTGTCTGCACTGCACTGCACTTGTGTATTACAAGTAATGTAAAATTCGTTAAACACCGCTTCTTTAATAACGCAAAACTTTAACAAAACTCTAGTGAAAGTTAAAAAAACTGCACCCAACTCCACTGCCTCTATAGCGGGCTTTTCACAAGAAAAAATCTCAACAAATTTACTTTATTTTCAATAACCGAACAAGTGAAGGTCAAATTTGTAAATCGTATGTCCTCTTTATTTATTCAATCATTCAGTATTGCACAACAACACATCACCAATGAAAATCCAAATATTTCTAATGCTTTGCTTTGAAGTTGACACGAGTTTTATAGCCGTTTTTGGAAATGTTCTAATTTATGTATTTTCCATATAGAGGTGGACTTCCGCAAACCGGATGTAGATTTTCTCTTGTCGCTACATATATTCGAACAAAGAACACTGACTAATTTCACCGCAAAACAAAGGCACGCAATTGTTTTTAATACATTTTTAATTGAGCATAACCGCCGTCACCGATGAGTATGACGATGATATTCTTTTCATATCAAAGTGTTCATTACATAGTCATATATAGTCATATACATATAGTCAGGGGAAACGAAAAACGCTTTAAAATACCGCTCTGGCTTGTTAACTGGTGGACATGTATTCTTCAACTGAAATGGCCTTACTTCCAACAAAACTTCACTTGACCATTTCACTGCTGCAAAAACCCACCGAGGCCAGAGACAGCAGGCCTGGCAGAAGCTTTACCGACACAAACAGACAGACAGCAGACACACATACAAAAACAAACTAAAAACACTCTACATTAAGCTATAACGAAAGTCAGTTAAGCATGCGCAATGCTTACCCCAACTCAACTCAACTCAACTCATGTATTGTCTTTAACATATGCATAGCATAGCTTTAAACACCGTTTGTTTTATCCACTTCAAAATACAGAAAAAATGTTTGTTTGCAACACCGCAGAGAGTTGAAGAGTAAGAAAACAAAAACAAACGAACAGAGACAAAGGCATTGGAGGCAACATAGTCACCATACCACCATTCCAACCAAGACCATGTTCAAAACCTGATCCATAAAACCAGTATGCAATGCGTTAAGACAGCCGCAGCAATCATAGCTAAAAACTACCAACTAATACCAAAATCCCAAACTATGTATGACTATATGAAAACTCCTAAACATCTTTTTTTCCAGCCTTTCTAACGTAACAAACTCTCCTCTAGTTTTATTTTTATTTTTGATTTTATTTTAATTCATTTTTCCACCTCTTGGCTCTTCAATTGCTGCAAACCGGAGGGGCAAGTGTAGTTTTGATATACTACTTCGAGTATTTATTGCGGGGGTTTTGTATGTTCGTTTGTTTGATCGGTCTGTCGGCCGGCCGTTCAACAAATCTTCATTTGCAATTTCCATTCGAAAATCGCCATAACGCCATAACATACCAACTGAAAACATGTGTTGTGATAAGCTTTGGCGCATGCGTTATTATAATAATTATTGTAATACGCTCGAGGAAAAGCTCAAGTGTGCATACAAGTGAAATAAAGAAAATTTTAAATAACCAAATATACTGACCAATATATGTAAAAGATGTAAAAAAACTCCCATTTAGTTTTAACAACTTAAACATTTGTTGCTGAAACTTTGGATCTTCTTTCAATCATTGGCTAGACAATGTGAAGTATGTGTCTTAAGTCTTTTGTTTTCAATTAATCATTTCGTGAAAAATCATTTTATTTATAGAAACTTTCATAGACATTTTTTTATTTGTGAAAATCTCTTAGAAATTTTTTATTTCCTAGAAATTTTCTTCGAAATTTTGTATTTATAGAAAATTTCTTCGAAATTTTGTATGTATAGAAAAGTTCTTCGAAATTTTGTATTTATAGAAAATTTCTTCTTAGAAATTTTGTATTTATAGAAAATTTCTTCTTAGAAACTTTGTATTTATAGAAAATATTCTTAGAAATTTTGTATTTATAGAAAATTTCGTAGAAATTTTGTATTTAAAGGAAATTTCATAGAAATTTTGTATTTGAAGGAAATTTCGTAGAAATTTTGTATTTATCGAAAATTTCGTAGAAATTTTGTATTTATAGAAAATTTCGTAGAAATTTTGTATTTATAGAAAATTTTGTATTCTTAGAAAATTTCGTAAAAATTTTGTATTCTTAGAAAATTTCGTACAAATTTTGTATTTATAGAAAATTTCGTAAAAAATTTGTATTCTTAGAAAATTTCGTAGAAATTTTGTATTTATAGAAAATTTCGTAGATATTTTGTATTTATAGAAAATTTCGTAGAAATTATGTATTTATAGAAAATTTTGTAGAAATTTTGTATTTATAGAAAATTTCGTATTTTTAGAAAATTTCTTAGAAATTTTGTGTCTACAGAAAATTTCTTAAAAATTTTGTATTTAGAGAAAATTTCATAGAAATTTTGTTTTATAGAAAATTTCTTAGAAATTTTGTGTTTATACAAAAATTCCAAGAAATTTTATAGAAAATTTCGTAAAAATTTTGTATTTATAGAAAATTTCGTAGAAATTTTGTACTTATTTAAAATTTCGTAGAAATTTCGAAGAAATTTTCTATAAATACAAAATTTCTAAGAAATTTAAAAATTTCTAAGAAATAAATACAAAATGTCTAAGAAATTTTCTATAAATACAAAATTTCGAAGAAATTTTCTATAAATACAAAATTTCGAAGAAAATTTCTATAAATACAAAATTTCTAAGTAATTTTCTATAAATACAAAATTTTTAAGAAATTTTCTATAAATACAAAATTTCAAAGAAATTTTCTATAAATACAAAATTTCTAAGAAATTTTCGATAAATACAAAATTTCTAAGCAATTTTCGATAAATACAAAATTTCTAAAAAATTTTCTATAAATACAAAATTTCTAACAAATTTTCTATAAATACAAAATTTCTAACAAATTTTCTATAAATACAAAATTTCTAAGAAATTTTCTATAAATACGAAATTTCTAAAGGTAAGTACACACGATTTGCAGATCGGACAACGTTGCCAGAAAAATTGCGGAAAAATGCAACACTGTGAATTTACAACCGTGTGAACACACAATTTTTGCTTTGCAACGTTAGCAGAAAACTCATTGCGAGATAATTTGCAGATTGTTATATGTGCGGAGTTTTTGCATGTGACAACGGCGCCATTGCCAGAAAAACATTTTATTTGCAACACTGTCTATAATGTATTTTTATTGGCAATCTTGCATATAAATATTTACAACATATATTGTAAATATATAAAATTGTAATGTTTTCTTGCAATCGTCTGAACTGTCAATTCATCTTTGCCTAACAATTTGTCATTGTCCGTATATTTGCAGATCGACAAACGTTGATAACGTTGATAACGTTTGTCGATCTGGCAATCGTCTATACTCAGCTTAAGAAATTTTCTATAAATACAAACTTTGTAAGAAATTTTCTATAAATACAAAATTTCAAAGAAATTTTCTATAAATATAAAATATCGACGAAATTTTCTATAAAAACAAAATTTCAAAGAAAATTTTCTATAAATACAAAATTTAGAAGACATTTTCTATAAATACAAAATTTCGAAGAAATTTTCTGTAAACACAAAATGTCGGAGAAATTTTCTATAAATACAAAATTTCGGAGACATTTCTATAAATACAAAATTTCGGAGAAATTTTCTATAAATACAAAATTTCGGAGAAATTTTCTATAAATACAAAATTTCGGAGAAATTTTCTATAAATACAAAATTTCGGAGAAATTTTCTATAAATACAAAATTTCGGAGAAATTTTCTATAAATACATAATTTCGGAGAAATTTTCTATAAATACAAAATTTCGGAGAAATTTTCTATAAATACAAAATTTCGGAGAAATTTTCTATAAATACAAAATTTCGGAGAAATTTTCTATAAATACAAAATTTCGGAGAAATTTTCTATAAATACAAAATTTCGGAAAAATTTTCTATAAATACATAATTTCGGAGAAATTTTCTATAAATACAAAATTTTGGAGAAATTTTCTATAAATACATAATTTCGGAGAAATTTTCTATATATACAAAATTTCGGAGAAATTTTCTATAAATACAAAATTTTGGAGAAATTTTCTATAAATACATAATTTCGGAGAAATTTTCTATAAATACAAAATTTTGGAGAAACTTTCTATAAATACAAAATTTTGGAGAAACTTTCTATAAATACAAAATTTCGGAAAAATTTTCTATAAATACAAAATTTCGGAGAAATTTTCTATAAATACAAAATTTCTAAGAAATTTTATATAAATACAAAATTTCTAAGAAATTTTATATAAATACAAAATTTCTAAGAAATTTTCTATAAATACAAAATATCTAAGAAATTTTCTATAAATACAAAATTTCTAAGAAATTTTTTTTATACAAAATTTCGGAAAAATTTTCTATAAATACAAAATTTCGAAGAAATTTTCTATAAATTCAAAATTTCAAAGAAATTTTCTATAATAATGGTTCTATTACTTTTTTGCAATAGACAGAAAGTAAATGAAACATATGGTCTCAAACCAAAATAAATTCTGACTGAAATACAAAATTTCGTAGAAATTTCCTATAAATACAAAATTTCTAAAAAATTTTCCTTAAATACAAAAATTCTAAGAAATTTTCTATAAATACAAAATTTCTAAGAAATTTTCTATAAATACAAAATTTCTAAGAAATTTTCTATAAATACAAAATTTCTAAGAAATTTTCTATAAATACAAAATTTCTAAGAAATTTTCTATAAATACAAAATTTCTAAGAAATTTTCTATAAATACAAAATTTCTAAGAAATTTTCTATAAATACAAAATTTCTAAAAAAATTTCTATAAATAAAAAAGTTATAAGAAAAAAAATTGATGCATGGCGAAAAGAATTTTGTTATAAGAACCGACAATTACTATTTTACTATGTTTAAAGTCTGCTAATGTTTAGCAGAGGTACCAAAAAAATTTAAATTTAATTAAATTCGGAATTCTTTTTTAAATTATTTGCATAGTGTAATTATTCATTATAAAAATTTTAGGTAAGGTTAGGTTAGGTTGAAGAGAGGAGACGTTTAAACGTCTCATGTCCATGGACATGAGAAATTTTGTATTTATAGAAAATTTCGTATTTTTAGAAAATTTCTTAGAAATTTTGTGTCTACAGAAAATTTCTTAAAAATTTTGTATTTAGAGAAAATTTCATAGAAATTTTGTTTTATAGAAAATTTCTTAGAAATTTTGTGTTTATACAAAAATTCCAAGAAATTTTATAGAAAATTTCGTAAAAATTTTGTATTTATAGAAAATTTCGTAGAAATTTTGTACTTATTTAAAATTTCGTAGAAATTTCGAAGAAATTTTCTATAAATACAAAATTTCTAAGAAATTTAAAAATTTCTAAGAAATAAATACAAAATGTCTAAGAAATTTTCTATAAATACAAAATTTCGAAGAAATTTTCTATAAATACAAAATTTCGAAGAAAATTTCTATAAATACAAAATTTCTAAGTAATTTTCTATAAATACAAAATTTTTAAGAAATTTTCTATAAATACAAAATTTCAAAGAAATTTTCTATAAATACAAAATTTCTAAGAAATTTTCGATAAATACAAAATTTCTAAGCAATTTTCGATAAATACAAAATTTCTAAAAAATTTTCTATAAATACAAAATTTCTAACAAATTTTCTATAAATACAAAATTTCTAACAAATTTTCTATAAATACAAAATTTCTAAGAAATTTTCTATAAATACGAAATTTCTAAAGGTAAGTACACACGATTTGCAGATCGGACAACGTTGCCAGAAAAATTGCGGAAAAATGCAACACTGTGAATTTACAACCGTGTGAACACACAATTTTTGCTTTGCAACGTTAGCAGAAAACTCATTGCGAGATAATTTGCAGATTGTTATATGTGCGGAGTTTTTGCATGTGACAACGGCGCCATTGCCAGAAAAACATTTTATTTGCAACACTGTCTATAATGTATTTTTATTGGCAATCTTGCATATAAATATTTACAACATATATTGTAAATATATAAAATTGTAATGTTTTCTTGCAATCGTCTGAACTGTCAATTCATCTTTGCCTAACAATTTGTCATTGTCCGTATATTTGCAGATCGACAAACGTTGATAACGTTGATAACGTTTGTCGATCTGGCAATCGTCTATACTCAGCTTAAGAAATTTTCTATAAATACAAACTTTGTAAGAAATTTTCTATAAATACAAAATTTCAAAGAAATTTTCTATAAATATAAAATATCGACGAAATTTTCTATAAAAACAAAATTTCAAAGAAAATTTTCTATAAATACAAAATTTAGAAGACATTTTCTATAAATACAAAATTTCGAAGAAATTTTCTGTAAACACAAAATGTCGGAGAAATTTTCTATAAATACAAAATTTCGGAGACATTTCTATAAATACAAAATTTCGGAGAAATTTTCTATAAATACAAAATTTCGGAGAAATTTTCTATAAATACAAAATTTCGGAGAAATTTTCTATAAATACAAAATTTCGGAGAAATTTTCTATAAATACAAAATTTCGGAGAAATTTTCTATAAATACATAATTTCGGAGAAATTTTCTATAAATACAAAATTTCGGAGAAATTTTCTATAAATACAAAATTTCGGAGAAATTTTCTATAAATACAAAATTTCGGAGAAATTTTCTATAAATACAAAATTTCGGAGAAATTTTCTATAAATACAAAATTTCGGAAAAATTTTCTATAAATACATAATTTCGGAGAAATTTTCTATAAATACAAAATTTTGGAGAAATTTTCTATAAATACATAATTTCGGAGAAATTTTCTATATATACAAAATTTCGGAGAAATTTTCTATAAATACAAAATTTTGGAGAAATTTTCTATAAATACATAATTTCGGAGAAATTTTCTATAAATACAAAATTTTGGAGAAACTTTCTATAAATACAAAATTTTGGAGAAACTTTCTATAAATACAAAATTTCGGAAAAATTTTCTATAAATACAAAATTTCGGAGAAATTTTCTATAAATACAAAATTTCTAAGAAATTTTATATAAATACAAAATTTCTAAGAAATTTTATATAAATACAAAATTTCTAAGAAATTTTCTATAAATACAAAATATCTAAGAAATTTTCTATAAATACAAAATTTCTAAGAAATTTTTTTTATACAAAATTTCGGAAAAATTTTCTATAAATACAAAATTTCGAAGAAATTTTCTATAAATTCAAAATTTCAAAGAAATTTTCTATAATAATGGTTCTATTACTTTTTTGCAATAGACAGAAAGTAAATGAAACATATGGTCTCAAACCAAAATAAATTCTGACTGAAATACAAAATTTCGTAGAAATTTCCTATAAATACAAAATTTCTAAAAAATTTTCCTTAAATACAAAAATTCTAAGAAATTTTCTATAAATACAAAATTTCTAAGAAATTTTCTATAAATACAAAATTTCTAAGAAATTTTCTATAAATACAAAATTTCTAAGAAATTTTCTATAAATACAAAATTTCTAAGAAATTTTCTATAAATACAAAATTTCTAAGAAATTTTCTATAAATACAAAATTTCTAAGAAATTTTCTATAAATACAAAATTTCTAAGAAATTTTCTATAAATACAAAATTTCTAAGAAATTTTCTATAAATACAAAATTTCTAAAAAAATTTCTATAAATAAAAAAGTTATAAGAAAAAAAATTGATGCATGGCGAAAAGAATTTTGTTATAAGAACCGACAATTACTATTTTACTATGTTTAAAGTCTGCTAATGTTTAGCAGAGGTACCAAAAAAATTTAAATTTAATTAAATTCGGAATTCTTTTTTAAATTATTTGCATAGTGTAATTATTCATTATAAAAATTTTAGGTAAGGTTAGGTTAGGTTGAAGAGAGGAGACGTTTAAACGTCTCATGTCCATGGACATACACTTAAGCCAGTGGTTCCGCCTGTTGTGCGCTCCTAATTTATGATCTTTATACCCTCACTTTAGTGTGACGAGGGTATATATCATTTGCTACGGAAAAAAGTGTAACACATCGAAGGAGTGATCTAAGACCCTAAGTATGTTCGGAGGAAATCCGTTTCGGGTCATTTTAAGTCGAATGAGCAATGTCCGTCCGTCTGTCTGTCTGTCTGTCTGTCTGTCTGTCTGTCTGTCTGTCTGTGTGTCTGCTGGCTGGTGCGCACGATAACTCTCGAAAGGAGTAACCGATTGACTTCAAATTTGGTATGTGGTAATATTTTGATATATCTCCGGATGAGTTCGAAGATGGGCCATATTTGTCTACTCCTTCTGGTACCTCCCACACAAAGGGTTAAAATTTAGTGAAATATTGATTCTTTAATAACTTCTATACTACTTATTCGAATCTTTTGAAATTCTGCACATAATATTAGTATATTAGTCGCTATTAACTCGAGAAAAATGGGTGAAGTTGGCATGCCCCTTTTGGTACCTCCCACACAAATGGACAATTTAGCATCAAAATTTAACTGCTTATAACTTTAATACAAGTGCATAAAAATGCTTGAAATTTTCTACAGTATAATGTTTTTGTAGCGCCTATAGTCCGGTAAAAAATGGGCATTATTGTACAGCCCCTTTTGGTACCTCCCACACAAATGGACTGTTTCGTACCAAAAGTAAACGGCTTGTAACTTTAATACCAGTGCATACAAATACTTGAAATTTTGTACAGTGTAATGCTGTTATAGTGCCTATAGTCCTGTAAAAAGTGGGCGTTATCAACCCGCCCCTTTTTGTACCTCCCACACAAAATGACCAAATCATACCAAAATTACATAGCTCGTAACTTTAATATACCAGTGCACATAAACGCTTATAGTTCAGCACAATGCAATGTATTTAAGAATGTACTGTTTACCGAAAAATATGTGTATTTGGAAAACCCCTTCTGGTACCCCACAGAAATTGACAGATTTATTGGTGTAATGTTATATGTATATTACATTACTCACAAAGTGAGGGTATACCTTAGTCGGTTTACCCGACTGAAACTTTCTTACTTGTTTTATGCCTCACGAGTTACAGAAAATCGGTACTAGACACGAATTTTCTCAGTATCTTCCAGTCATATTCTCTGAGATGAGTCAAGTCTGGTAATATGTCGGACCCGAAATGTTGGGATCTTGCATGTGTGAAAGCCGGGCAGTGACACAGAAAATGTTCCATCGTTTCGATGTTTTCTCTGCATGCCCTGCATTCGTCGTTTCCTGCTAGTCCTATGCGATGAAGATGTGCTTGTAAGCTTGAGTGCCCCGTTAGAACACTCATCATCTTACTAATATCGATCTTGTTTAGTTTCAGAAGACTTCTTGTTTTCTTTTCATTTGGGTCACCCCACAGTATCTTTGCAGTTGCTCCTACTGTTGCGCTATTCCACATAGTTTTATGAGCCATCACTGCCCAGTGCTTCAACTCATTTTTCGTGGCTTCGAAAGGTTTCAAATTTTTCAAGTTTATTACTCAAAGTTCTCTGCCCTTTGAAGCCAAGTTGTTTGCCCGTTCATTTCCAATCACTCCGTTGTGTCCTGGTACCCAGCAAATACGCAATTGACCATGGGCTGAGTAATCATTTATCGTTCTTTTACAGTCCAACACAGTTCTGGATTTGACCCTTTCCGATGTTATTGCTTTAATCGCCATTTGGCTATCTGTGAAGATGTTGGCATATTTAGGCTTTGTCGTGTTACTGAGCCAGTTCACACACTCCGTGATTGCTCGAACTTCTGCTTGAAATACCGTGTTATGGTCAGGGAGGCGGAAGTGAAGTTCGACTTCTGGTTCATCAATAAAAAGTCCCAGACCCGTCCTTCCTCCTCGCTTGGACCCATCCGTGTAGCATGGGTCCAAGCGAGGAGGAAGGACGGGTCTGGAAAATTTTAAGATATTAATTGATCACTGTTTCCTCAGAGCACTGGCTCTATTGCTATTAATTTCAATATAAATATTCCTAATTCAAGTCACATATTTTTTTTCGAGTGTAGACAGGCAAATTTGCTGTGCATTGACACCTCAGACCGAAAAACAATAAATTAATAGAATAATCTCAATTTGATTACTTGCATGCTATTGAATGTAGCCATCCTAAGATAACTATGCGGAGATAAATGTATTTATATTAGAATGGACCAAACTAAATCAATTTATGAATAATAAAATGTGTCCAAAAAGGAAATGGATTCGGTTGAAACTGCTTGTCAGTGAGATAAACTCGTATCCTCATCTTGTTGGATGGAAGTATTAAAAAGGACGGGAGATTGATGTACGATTGTTCTCAAAGATTTTGGTAGAGGTTTTCATCAAAGAGACTGTATAGTTCTTCCATTTATCAGGTTATTAGCATATAAGCTTGCTCCGCATGTTCCAATTTTTTTATTTTTTTTTTTATTCTTGACTGAGTATCAATTTATTTTATGCATGTGAACCTTAATCACGCCTAGGCTAACGTGTTGCTCGAATATGAACTGGAACTGTTCAGAGGTTGTGGAGATCGCTGAAGACTAACAAAGGGACACATGAATTTGTTATATAAAGATTGACAACAATTACCTATAAATGTGTTCCTGCACTTCTGAGAAAAAAGAGATTTGCAGCGAAATATTACTTTTCTTATTTTAAGTATATTAAGAGACTTAAAAGTGTACCACAAAATAAGGAGAACATTATTGTGATGATACATTTATACTGTAAAAAGTATATAACGTTGTGTATTTATTCATATGTATTTTATATTTATTAAATAATTATATTTTATAGCTAATATCATGTTTTTTGCAATTTGAGGATGTTTAAGACCCCAAAGATATACCACAAGAAATGTTGTTGGTAGTTTATTGAAAAATAGAAGAATATTATTATGAAGATTTTGAAAATTGTAAATCTAAATATGATTCTGCACATTTTAAGGAAATGGTCTTACTTATAATATCGTGTTTTTCGCAATTTTAGTATATTTAGAACACTAAAAGTGTACCACAAGAAATGTTGTTGAAAGTTTTCCAAACAATAGAGGAATATTATTATTGATTTTGATTATTTAAAATATAAATATAGTTCTGCACATCTCAAGGAATTATTCTTATAGATATGAAAAGTTTTTCGCAATTTGAGAATACTTAAGTCCCCAAAAATGTACCACAAGAAATGTTGGAAGTTTACCAAAAAATAGGAGAACATTATTATAGCGATTTTGAAAATTTTAAATATAAATATAATTCTGCACATTTTGAGGAAGTGGTCTTGTAGTAAGCTCACGTTTTGCGCAATTTAAGGAAATTTTAGGTTTTAAAAATGTACCACAAGAAATGTTGTTGGAGGTTTACAAAAAAAAGAAGAATAATTTTATGGTGATTTTGAATATTTAAAATATAAATATGGTTCTGCACATCTTAAGGAAATGGTATTATTGCTAATATTACATTTCTCGCAATTTGGGGATATTTAAGGCCCTACAAATGTACCACAAGAAATGTTGTTAGAAGTTAACCAAAAATTTGGAGAAAATTATTATGATGAATTTTAAATATAAATATTATTGTACACATCTTAGGAATGTAGCCTTATATTGAATATTATTTTTTTTTTCAATTTTATGATATTTCTGGCCCTAAAAATGTACCACAAGAAATGTTGTTGGAAGTTTACAAAAAAAAAAGAATATTATTATGATGATTTTGAAAATTTTAAATATAAATATGATTCTGCACAACTTAAGAAAGTTGTCTTTTAATTAATAAAAGTTTTCGCAGTTTGAGGATATTAAAGAATCTAAAAATTTACCACAAGAAATGTTGTTGTTAGTTTGGCGAAAAATAGGAGAATATTATTATGAAGATTTTGAACATTTTAAAGATAAATATTATTCTGCATATATCAAGGAAGTGCTCTTATTGATAATATTGTGTTTTTCGCAATTTTAGTATACTAAGAACACTGAAAGTGTACCACAAGAAATGTTGTTAAACGTTTCCCAAACAAAAGGAGAATATTGTTACGATGATTTTGGAAATTTTCAATATAATTATAATTCTGCACATCTTAAGGAATTATTCCTATAGATAATATAAAGTTTTTCACAATTTGAGTATATTTAAGACGCCAAAAATGTACCACAAGAAATGATGTTAAAGGAATACCGAAAAAATAGAGTATTATTATGAAGATTTTGAAAATTTTAAATGATTCTGCACAACTTAAGAAAGCTATCTTATAGTTAATATAAAGTTTTTTGAGATTTTAGGGTATTTATAACCCCAAAAATGTACCACAAGAAATGTTGTTGGTAGTTTATCGAAAAAATAGGAGAATATTATTATGAAGATTTTGAAAAATTCAAGTATAAGTATGATTCTGCACATATTAAGGAAGTTGTCTTATAGCTAATATCGCGTTTTTCGCAATTTGAGTATATGTATACACTAAAAGTGTACCACAAGAAATGTTGTTGAAAGTTTTCCAAACAATAGGAGAATATTACCATGATGATTTTGAAAATTTTAAATATAGATATGCTTCTGCACATCTTAAGGAATTATTCTTATAGATAATATAAAGTTTTTCGCAATTTAAGAATATTCAAAGCCCCAAATATGTACCACAAGAAATGTTGTTGGAAGTTTTCCAAACAATAGGAGAATATTGGTATGATGATTTTGAAAATTTTAAATATAAATATGATTCTGCATAATTTAAGAAAGTTATATTATAGCTAATATCATGTTTTTTGCAATTTGATGATACTGAAGTCCCTAAAAATGTACCACAAGATATGTTATTGGAAGCTTGTCCAAAAATAGGAGAATACTTCATGATGATTTTGAATATTTTAAAAATAAATATGGTTCTGCGCATCTTAAAAAATTATTCTTATACACAACATAAACTTTTTCGCAATTTGAGGATATTTAAGGCCCTAAAAATGGACCACAAGAAATTTTTTTGTTAGTTTATCGAAAAAATAGGAGAATATTATTATAAGGATTATGAAAATTTTAAATATAAATATGAGTCTGCACATCTTTAAAGTTATGTTACCTATAATACAACGATATTTTATAGCGCCTTATTCATAAAAAGTTATGGAAGGTTTAAAATACATTTTAACGTGGAAAATCAGTTCAATAAATCTTCCATAACTTTTTATGAATAAGGCTCATAATCTCTTAATATTTGATTGCACTAAAGTCTTTTAAAGTGTACCACAAAAAATCTGTGAGAATTTTTAATATTTTTTTTTGGTATAAAATCAATTACCAAAACGTGATACTGCATTTCCCTGGGAAAAGAGCTTTGCTTTAATAAAAATCTTCTACAATTTAAAAGTATAAATTTGTCAAAACTTGTACCACAAACAATCAGTCCAGGTATCGTCCATAGCCAGGCGGGTTGTCTCCTTCTCAACTGTTTTGTTGCCTGTTGCTTTCCAGGAACAATTAAATCACAGTTTGCCTTTCTTTCTTGGTTTATTACAAAATGCTTTGCCATATCGTCATTATGTAAAGTTGCAATCTCGCATCTATGTATGTACTCGTATGTATAAGTTATGACAAGGCCTCTTCACCACCAACAATTAATCAACAGGAATTCAACAACAAGACACACACAACACTAAGTTATGAATTCAGGCGGGGATTAAACGAAAAACCTGAATTTTCTTCAGCAAATTGACCACTGCCAGGCATTGCACGAATTTTCATAGATTGCATGCAATTTGTTTTCATTCAGAGTTTTTTTTTTTGTAATAAAATTAAAAAAATATGTATATATAAAAACTCTATTAGCACTTACCTTTCTGAACTCCTGCACGAACAAGGTGACCATAGCCTGTATGGCAGCGGCCCTCACCGCATGTAGAGCCACATTTTTGCCATTACGCAAATTCAGCTGCAATGAGGCCGGTCGTGGTAGGGTTATAGCACTCTGCATCTCGGCAAATGGTATAGCCTGAACCACAATCAAATAATCGGCATCTCGACGGGCCAAGTACAGGCCATTGTGGGATATGCCCATGATGGAGACATCGGGATACTGTGGAGCTCCCTGCACGGGGAAAAGGCGCGCAAAATACAAAGGCCATTCACGGGCCATATCGATGAGATGCCTTTTGACTATAGCTCGTACATTTTGACTGCGTATGGTCTCCGCTGTAACGCCATGACCATTTAACATATTAATGGCGGCCACCTTTTCCTGCGGAGAAATCCGCAATGAAGGCGTAAGACCAAAAACATCTGCTGAAACCTGAGCAAAGAGAAGATCCAAAGCTATGGGTGGACCTATGGGTTCATTGGGATGGAAGACTTCTTTGCGTATGCGTAGCTTCCATGGCACTCGGTTGTAGGTAAGGCACGCATTGGCTGGATGTTTCAGTGAGGCAGGAGCAGGTACGGGCGCTGGTATAGCCGGCAAGGGCCATTCGTCAGCTCCATCGGTCTCCTCATCGCGTCGTGTACTTTGTGATACTGTAGTGGAGGCAGAAGTCTTGCGTTTCCTTTCCTTTTCATACTTCTGAGCCATGTGGGTGCGGAATGTAGCCGGTGCATTGGATACATTTGTGATGCTCGAGACATTGGCCACATTGGAGGTGTGCGATATGATGGACATGTTAGACATGTGTGACATATTGGGCATGTTAGACATAGTGGGTGTGATGGGTGGTGGGGAAGTAATCGACTGCTTTTTGTTCGTTGACATAGCCTGATAGGAGTATTTGCGTTCGCCCACATTCACGGGACTATAGCTGTCGGTGCGATCTCGATCTTGGCGCTCAATGGTGGCCGTGACCACTTTCGGAGGCGCTGGCTGATAGACTTTGTGACTTTCCTTCTCACGCTCGACTTGGCGCATTTCATAGATGCGTTCACGTTTCTCACGCTCCTTCTCGCGTTCCCGATCACTGCCACTGGAGGCGGGGCCTTCAACCTCGGCACGATCCCAAACAGATTCAGAGAAATCATCACGATCTCTGGAACGAGAGCGGGATCGTGAGCGTTCCCTTTCGTTTTTCATTTCTTTCTTATAGCTCTTCTCATAGACCATATCGAGCTTGGCCGCCTCGGTGCGACCCCAAGAGTCATAGGCATCCTTGGAATCGTCAGAGCCATTCCAGTTATGACGGGCCCCAAAGGTGTCACGATCTTGACGTTGTATGAAGGCTGGAATATCTTTACTCTGTCCACGGTATTCATTTTCATCCGCTTCGACTATGTGCACGGGAGGACTTTTGGGTACTGGTGGAGGAGCTGGCGGTGCCACATTGGGTGGCCGTATGGGAGGTGGTGGCGCTGGTATGTTGGGGGCTGGTGGTACATGCGCCGGCCAAGTGGGCGGTGGCACCATTTTCTCTTCCATTCTTTCGATGTGAGAACGTACCGAATGTAGATCTACTGCATTATTGGCAGACATCATATTGGCAAAATGCCCACTCAATTGCTGCTGCAACATCATTTTGCGGGTATCTTCCAGCTTAGCAGGAGTTCTTTGTTCAGATTTGGTGCTAACTGTGGAGCGAACCGAGTGTCCAGCGGTTACCTGTTCCAAACGTTGACGCATTTCGGAGCTGAGTTTTAGCTTGCCTACACTGCCGGGCGGCGGACGGTCGGCTCCAATCTCAAAGCTTTTCCGGGCTGTTTTGGTTGTGGTGACAATAGTCGTCTGCTGCTGCTGATGTTGATGTTGATGGTGTTGTTGTTGATGATGTTGTTGTTGGTGATGTTGTTGATGATGTTGTTGTTGCTGTTGTTGTTGATGCTGGGACTGGGACTGAAACTGTGACTGTGACTGGGAATGCGACTGCATCTGTTCCATGAGCATTGGTTTACTGCTATGCTTTCCCCCCGTCTCAATTTTAATTTGTGTCCTCACCATTTGTGTGGTATGCATGGGCATGGAGACCACCGGCGAGGGACTCTTTGAATTGTCGTGCACCTCAAATTCCTCCCATTCAATGTTGGAGCCAGACAACGAACCATTACTGCTATGGAATTGAGATTGTGGGGTATTCTTTCGTTGATGCTGACGCATTTTGAAAGCAAAAAAATCCTCTTCCGTCTCAAATTGTGGACCATCTTGTGGTGGAGGCCATCTCCATTTGCCTATGCGCACCGTCTTCGCCCGACCATAGGGATCTAAGAAATGCCTAGTCTCCGAAGGATCTTTAATTTCAATTGGTGGCGGCATTGGTGGTGGTGGAGGCGGCGGTATTAGAGAGCCACCACTATCGGAAGACATTTTGCGATTGCGATCATTTTCGCTGAATTGTGATATACGATTCTTGACACTCTGCTTCCTCACATGAGGAGCTTCATTGGATATAACACTGATTTTGGCCGTCATATTATTCGAAGTGGCTGTAGTTTGCGAAACATTGTTGGCCACTGGCGGTAGCATTGGAGGCGGTGGCGATGTGGTTCCCGCCCCTGATGTATCCTGCTGACTTAGCAAAGTCTGCAAAGCTTGATTTTGAGCCAACAATTGCTGTTGGATTTGCAAGTTCTGAGCCATAGCTGATTGCAGGAAAGCCCTTTGGACTTGATGTTGATAGGTCGAGGGATCAGCTTCGGCGGGAATATTAACAATTTGTAAATGATTTTCCGAATTATTGTGTATAGGACTACGAGGCCCTGAGGCAAATGAAGAATTGGCTGCTGAAGCTTGGGCCTGGGCAGTACCGCCTCCTTTAATGGTTTCTATAAGTTCCGAATGTTCGGTGAGAACTTTAACGGCTTCGTTGACAAATATGGGCTTGAAGAGTCCGGTGATATATTCATCTAAGTTGGCCGAGGGATTTTCTTCTTGGGAATTTTCTCCCCCGCCCTTAATTTTGCAGCTTAAATGATGGGTGTCCCACAGCAAGTCTTCCTCAATGCAGTCTGGCGCCTCGAAAAAGTCAATTTCTTCAATATTTTCCGTGAATTCCAAAGCCTTTCCTCCCCCTCCTCGTATACTGGCTGCCAATGATCGGGCATCGGAAAGTTCATCTAATGAACCATCTAACACCGGACTGAATAAATCATCGAGGAATTGATCCACATCGGAGGCTTGCGAGGGCACTCTTACCCGTCTGACATGCGAAGCTAAGGAAGGAGCCTCACTTGTATCGGACATGGCTGAAGATCTTGTTGCATACTCTGATTTATCCATATATTTGCTGGAGTGCGAACCACCATGTGATCGTCGTCCTGCATATTGGGACTTTTGGTATCTGGGGGCCGATTCCTTGCCCATAGGCGTAAGACGTTCTGCCGAATGATATCTTTCATTGAGACGGCTTTCGGACAAGCCCATTTCCACCAAAGGCTCTGGTTCAGTGGCGGCATCCAAGTCAGTTACATCTCCTGCCAAGAGATCATCTAAAGATTTTGATCTCGACTTCTCTTGCTCAAAGTAACGATCATTCAGGGCCGAACTTCTCGATAACATATTGCGGGAATTCTTGCGTATTGGCTGTTCATCATTCGAATCGGAAATGGGAGATTCTGCCGAAGGATTGACCTTCATTTTGGGTGGCTCTGGTGGAGGCACCTGAGGCCTCTTGGGTGTGTTGGTATCGCTTTCGGGCAAAACAGTTCTATGGAATTTAGCACCAGTAGTCATTAGATCACTACGCAAGGCAGGGAAAGCTGGACACAGTTCTTTTTCGGATATCAAATCCAAGACATAATCCAAGCCACAGGAATCAGTGACCAGTTTGCCATCATCCAAGACAACAGTCCAGCCTCGATTGGAAATACCCAAAGTGGAGACGGCCAATGAAGCTGCTTCCTCGCAGGTGGTCCAGGAATCAATGGCTACCGTCTGGTTGTTATCATCGGGTAAAGTCAAAGACACGGCTATGTCAGACATGCGTGAGATAGCTCTCCATTCCACCCAGGAAGGAGTAAAGTTCCTAGAACTATTGGCATATGAGGAGTGAGTATTGCGCAAAATCTTCTTCAGCAGCATATCGCGCATAGAATCGGGAGCATTGTCTACTATGAATTTCATGAGATATTTGCTAAAAGCTGGTCCCGGTTGGAAACAGGATAGACATTGAGCCATCAGTTGCCACAAGCGTTGAGCCTGCATTTCATCGGTATTATAGATTTGATTGCAAAGCTGAACTAGTATTTCATCTCTCAAACCTCGGGAGGATAAACCTTTGTGGACTATATAATCAGACAAGACCTTCTCCTTGTTGCCATCCATGGTTTTATCATTAGTCCAGCGTAGGATCAGTTTAAAGACAGCCAAGGAATCCTGGAAATCTTGATCTCTGGAGGCAGCTCGCGACAGAAAAGGCGTTGTTATAGGTTCCCGTCGAGCCGACAGTCGCATGCCATTACAATAAACCGAACTAAACTTGCCAAAGGAAAATTGATCTAAATCCTTGGGCAAATCAGCAGCTACTGGAGGCCCTGGGACAGTACCCACTACCTTAACCAAATGACGATCTCCATGGACGGGAGTCCAGCCCTCACTCTTTGAGAATATGAACGCCAACTCTGCGGGTATATCCAAATAGGAGATTTGACTACGTTCCAAATTCTCTTTGGCTTGTTTCTTGGCTTCCCGCTCCTTCTGAGCTCTTTGAGCTTCCAAACGTCGCTGATATTCCGCCCGTAGTTTAACGGCCCGCTTACGACCCATTTTACCACGCCATAAGGCCTGAGCTTTGGTAACTCCCTTGCGCAGGTCTTGATATTTTACGAATTCACGATGTCCTCGCCATTTGGCTTGTATACGAGTAGCGGCCTTCTTCTTGCGCATCAGATGGCGACGAGCCAACATACCACGAACATGTTTCTGAATGGCCACGGCAGCAGTTTTCAAACGATCCGAGCGACTACTCTCCAGCATACGATGTAAAGCTTCTCGCAGGAAAACCCGGGTGGCTCCCAGCTGATAGTCAGGACCATCGATTCCGGTGCTGGGCATGGATTCCAATAGCATGCGACAGAGTTCGCGATAGGGTGTACCCCGCGATAAGGGTGTTCTCATAAGATGACGATAACGTTCGATAAAGTGTTGGAAGCGTAGACGCACTGGATAGCCCTTCTGGCGGATTTGTATGGTATCCAACATGCCGAGATAACGTAACTGCTGCAGAACACAGGGCATATCCATTTTCAAAGACTGCTTCTCGTTGTTGGGCTTAATGCAGCGCACAAACCAGGGATTACAGCGACCCATGGACTGCAGCAATTGTTGCAAAGAGTCCGAGAATCTGGCCGCCACTGTGGGAGTTCTAGGTTTCATGGTAACAAATCGGCCATTGTTACCTTTCGGTAAAGTCTTGCCCGAGTCACGCTGAGCTCTAAGTTGTTTAGTCAAGTCCGAGACCAACTGCAATTTACTGGATCCCAACAGTTCCAAGACATCACCACGTAAAGCATCACGATTCTTGTCGAGGAATCCATCCACGCAATACCACACTTGACCAGCATAATGCGTTATACCAAATTCTTGAGCCCCAACTCTAGGGCGTGAATACAACTCATTGAGGGCATGATTATAATGACACTTCTCGAGGAAACTCATATCCGAGGCTCGAGGGAAATTCGATTCATCGTCGAGTAAATGGAAAATACCCACCGGTTTTTTGGCGAGCAAATGTATAACTGGCAAATTATCATCCCACGTTAGCGGAGTCCATTCCAAACGTTCTCTGGAGTACTCGGCCTGCTCCAGTTTGAAAACGTGTTTGTTGAAATACAATTGAAGATTCTCATTGGCAAAATTAATGCAGAGCTGTTCAAAAGAGTTCTCAGCCAGGTCTTCAAAACCAAAAATATCCAATATGGATATGCGGTGAGCATCATGGGTGCCACCCTTCTGGACTATGGAGTTAATGCGGGAGACCAGCCAATTGAAGAGACCCGAATACAAAGCCTTGGCAAAGGCATCACGAGAATCCAAGGCCTGATCAATACTTAAAGGCGTATGCAAACGTTCCGAGCGGGCTTCTGTGATGCGACTGGTTAAAGATCTGTGCAAACCCTCTGCGGAGATATGCAGCAAATGGGCTGCCCATTTGATTTCAGCATCCGAACCCACCTCAACACCCTCTTGGCCATGTCTCAGCTGACGTCTGTGAAAGTAGACATTGCCCAAATGCAACACTGCAGCCAAGACGCGTATAATTCCTTCACGTTCTCCCTCGGAAACTCCCAAAACCTGCATAGCACTTTGCAGAGAATCCCAATCGACACGACCCGGTGCACAATCTGTAGCTCCTTGATTGAGATAGAAATACTTGTCAGCCTCCAGCAGACCATATTTAGTGCGTTCTGCCTCCGAAAGACCTCCCAACATTTCATAGAAGACATGATAGTTGCGTTCCCCCGGTGCTTGCGTTACTATACGAGACTTTTCCAAAAGATATTGCGTTATTTTGGCTCCCACAATAGCACCGTTTTTGAAATAAACCTCCAGATATTTGCCAAATCGGGAACTGTTGTCATTACGGGTGGTGCGAGCATTGCCAAAGGCCTCCAGCAAAGGGGCAGCTTCGAGGATTTGTTCGGTAATAACGGCTGAGGCAGAACCTCCTCCAGGGACCACTGCTGCCAAGTACTGCATAACCAACTTCGTTGACTCTGTCTTACCCGAACCAGACTCGCCAGAGATAACCACCACTTGGGGTGAGGGCAGCGAGGCATGAGCCGCTGCGCCTATAGCAAAGAGATGAGGAGGCATGGTGCCCAAAGGCTTGCCAGCATATTGTTTGGCCACCTCCAGGCCATAAGAGTCGGGAAACATTTTGTAGGGATTAATGGCTATCAAAATACTGCCCGCAAATGTGTAGATCAGACCTTTGTCATAACGCAAACGCAGATTCCACAACAAAGAGGCCTCATGCAAATCCTCCAGCATGGTCATATCCTCCACCCCGCTATTGCCCAGATCTTGGCGGGGCCTTAGATTACCCTCACCAGGTTGCAGGGCAAATGTTTGAGCCTAGAAAAAATAGAACATTAGTAATTGCAAAACATAATCAAAGGGAAAAATATTTTGAATTTACTGCAACCAATCCCCCATATTTGACCAGAACATCACTGCACAGTGTCGTTAGCTTTTTAACGCTTTGTGGATAACGGTTTTTCATTTTACGCTCTTGATCTTTCAAAGCCTTCAAACGTAAGGTTTCTGTTTGAGCCGCTAGGCTGGGAAAATCTTCAATGCTGGGCGGTCGCTGACGCCTTAGAACATGCGGCGAGAGTAGGGCTATGGAGGGCGAGGGAGCTGGACTGGGTGTTATAGAGCCACAACGTTGCCATGGTTCCAAATGAAAGCGTACAATACGCATTGAATGGTGACGACTACGACGACCACGACGTCAATTTGGTCAATTTCTGACTTTTGTTAGCAAAGAAGCCTTGCCATACCCGTTTGCATATTGCTCGCTCGCTCGCCTGAAAAAAAGACCCACTATGAAAAGAAAAACAAATGCTAAAAACTTCCCAGTTGCGTTACGTTGCTTGCTTGCTTGGTCAAGCTAGTTATAATCCGTTAGTTTTATAGAACGCCACTTGATATGAGCGTCTTTATGCCACAACTGAAAGGAGTTGCTTGGCTTACAGCCAATAGAAGCCATGCAACAATAAAAGAGCATCCATTCTGCAAAAGAGCCCCCCCAAGAAAAAAAAGCAGAAGACAATCAACAATCACATGAGCTCGAGGCAGCAAAATAGAGTGTGTGTGTGCGTGCGAGCAAGCGATGAGGAGTTGCCTGGAACATGTTTGGTCACTAGCCATTTCAACTGTTAAACTGAAAAACTGCGAAGCCAAGCAGAGCAAAGCATCAATAGACAGTGGGGGGAATTTCAATAAAGAAAGTAGAAATAAATATGAATGAATTCAAACGATAATCTTTTCCTATAGAAAAGTCATCAACCATGATCTTTTCTTATAGAAAAGTCATCAACTATGATCTTTTCGTATAGAAAAGACATCAACGATGATCTTTTCGTATAGAATAGACATCAACGATGATATTTTCGCCTAGAAAAGACATCAACGATGATCTTTTCGTATAGAAAAGACATCAACGATGATCTTTTCTTATAGAAGAGACATCAACGATGATGTTTTCTTATAGAAAAGTAATCAACCATGATATTTTCGTATGGAAAAGTCATCAACGATCATCTTTTCGTATAGAAAAGTCATCAACGATGATCTTTTCGTATAGAAAAGTCGACAACGGTGATCTTTTCGCATAGAAAAGCCATCAACTATGATCTTTTCCCATAGAAAAGCCATCAACTATGATCTTTTCGTATAGAAAAGTCATCACCGATGATCTTATCGTATAGAAAAGTCATCGACGATGATCTTTTCATATAGAAAGTGATAGACGATGATCTTTTCGTATAGAAAAGTCATCAACGATGACCTTTTCGTATAGAAAAGTCATCAACGATGACCTTTTCGTATAGAAAAGTCATCAACGATGATCTTTTCATATAGAAAAGTCATCAACGATGATCTTTTCGTATAGAAAAGTCATCAACGATGATCTTTTCGTATAGAAAAGTCATCAACGATGATCTTTTCGTATAGAAAAGCCATCAACGATGATCTTTTCGTATAAAAAAAGTCATCAACGATGATCTTTTTGTATAGAGAAGTCATCAACGATGATCTTTTCGTATAGAAAAGTCATCAACGATGATCTTTTTCGCATAGAAAAGACATCAACCATGATCTTTTTCGCATGTGAAAGTCATCAACGATGATCTTTTTCGCATAGAAAAGTCATCAACTGTGATCTTTTCGAATAGAAATGTCATCAACGATGATCTTTTCGTATAGAAAAGTCATCAACGATGATTTTTTCGTATAGAAAAGACATCAACGATGATCATTTCTTATAGAATCGATGATATTTTCCTAAAGATAAGGCATCAACGACGATCTTTTCGTATAGAAAAGACATGAACGATGATGTTTTCTTATAGAAATGATCTTTTCCTATAGAAAAGTGATCAATGATGATCTTTTCCTATAGAAATGTCATCAACGATCATATTTTTCGAAAGAAAAGTCATCAAAGATGATCTTTTCGTATAGAAAAGTCACCAACGATGATCTTTTCGTATAGAAAAGTCATCAACGATGATCTTTTCGTATAGAAAAGTCATCAACGATGATCTTTTCGTATAGAAAAGTCATCAACGATGATATTTTCGTATAGAAAAGTCATCAACGATGATATTTTCGTATAGAAAAGTCATCAACGATGATCTTTTCGTATAGAAATGTCATCAACGATGATGTTTTCGTATAGAAATGTCATCAAAGATGATCTTTTCATATAGAAAAGTCATCAACGATGATCTTTCCGTATAGAAATGTCATCAACGATGATCTTTCCGTATAGAAATGTCATCAACGATGATCTTTTCGTACAGAAAAGCCATCAACGATGATCTTTTCGTATAGAAAAGTCATCAACGATGATCTTTTCGTATAGAAAAGTCATCAACGATGATCTTTCCGTATAGAAAAGTCTTCAACAATTATGTTTTCTTATATAAAAATTATCACAGATGATCTTTTCTTATAGAAAAGTCATCACTGATGATCTTTTCTTATAGAAAAATCATCAACGATGATCCTTTCTTACAGAAAAATCATCAACGATAATCCTTTCTTATAGAAAAATCATCATCGATGATCTTTTCTTATAGAGAAGTCACGATGATCTTTTCGTAGAGAAAAGTCATCACAGGTGATATTTTCCTATAAAAAAATCTTCACTGATCATATTTTCTTATAGAAAAGTCTGAAACGATGATCGTTTCTTATAAAAAGTCATCAACGATGATGTTTTTCTATAGAAAAATCGTCAATGATTATCTTTGCCTATAGAAAAGTCAATAGCAAAGTTATCAGATTTTTTTAATTGTTTCCTTTAAATTCCCCCATAGTGCAGCATTCAATTATCATCATCGACGACCACTCTTGATCTTGATAAACCAGAAAATTGTCTGTTTTTGCTAATAAAACACATTTTCTTTCTTTTTTTGCTCAGAGAGAAAAACAAATGTTCTGTTATAAAGTTTAAACAAAAGACGTCTGGATTTGGTATATTTTAAAAACTTTCTTTAACATTTTGTGGTGTTTACACCCCTGTCAATAGCTATAAATTCCAGACATTCCTCACATACATACCATTGCTTATTTATATTTGGGGGGAGTTTTGACTAATTTGGTAGGCTTTGTTCATTATCACCCCACTCACTTGCTTCGCTTACTTATTTGGCCAATAACTGAGTTTCACATTTTGAAGACAAAAACTTGTATTCATTCATTCATAAACGAAGCACGTTATATAGACAAAAATGCCTAAGCGCCGCAATGAATGAAATTATTTCTTCGCAAAGCTTTAACACTTCTCCTGCACTGATGTTTAAGTCAATTTTGAGGAATTGGTATTACTTACTTTGCTTTTAATCACCGCCTGCACCACAATAACTTGTGCGGCTCGGTGAACTTCTTGTATTTCACCCGGTATGGGATGACCCACGCCGGGATCAAACCATACCAAATCACCTTCAGACCAATCCATTTTCGTCTTTTAATCTATTTTGTTTGTGGGGATGCGTTCGTTTTCGTTCAATGGTGTTTAATACGAAAAACGTTTACTAAATAATTAAATTAAATGAAGACATGGCTCTGGAAAGAAAAGAAGAAAACAGAAACAAAATTAACATTTTAAAACCCACAACTGTAAAGAATTATATACTGAGAAGCCTATCCTTAAAATTGTTACAATGATTTATTAAAGCTAAACAAATATATATGTATGTATATAAAGCAAAAACATTTATGTGGGGGGTAAATATTTAAGGTAACTGCTATAAAAGGTGTTAAAAAACAGACAGACAGATGGATGGACGGACGGACTGACACTTTAGCATATAGACAATCTGTGTTACTGTGCTGTCTTCAATGAAACCATTCATAGGTGCAGCCGCACCACCACCACTCGTATTTTGATGCCGTTAAATGTTTACCACACAGAGATTCTTAAAGGTGACTAAGCAAAAACAAAACAAAAGACTTAAGGCACAAACACTTGAAAAAATTCGTACACAAATTTTCTGGGTAAATAAGATAAGCTTGTTAAAAAAATTAAAGAACAATTTTGAGCAGAAATAACAAAGCAATGACTTTTTGAGATGAGTTTTATAAGATTAAAAATTATTACAAAATATTTTTACAGTCGCTCTTATTAAACCTTAAATGTCTGATGACATATTTTTGTAATCGTTCTTCAGAAATCTTTAAATGTAAAAAAAAGAAATTTATGAAAATATAAATATTTATGTTTTTATTTAGCTTTTCAGGAAATTTCATTGGTTTCATATTATGTTTTTTGGGAATTAATATGCATTTTTTTATTTACAAAAATATGCAAATCTTTGGTTTTATTGTCAGAAATACTTAGTATTTATAAGTAAACAAAAGACTTAAACATAAACTCGTTAACAAATTTACCAAAATATTTCTAAGAAAAAAAATTAGAAACTGGTTTTAAAATTGGTTAAAGTATCAAAAAAGTATAATTTACTCTTTTATTTCGTCTCAATGTACGATGACACATTCTTGCAACCTTTCATTATCATATATCGTAAACTTTGTTTTATAAACATGAATAAATATCATTTAATTCCAGCAAATGCTCTTTTGAAAACAATAGACTTAAGACACAAACCCACAAAAACTACAATAGAATTGTTGGCTTAGGTTTCGTGGCTCTTTATTCTCTCTTCCACACTACTTATACACCTCCTATCCACGCTCTAAGCAGAGATACCACTCTCCAGCCAACCATGGTGTTAGCACGGACCTAAACCTGTGGTTTTAATAAATAATACACAAGTAGACAACAATAACACTATTTTAGGGAATTAAAACTATAGTATTTGAAGTATGGGAAAATTAAACAAGCCTCTTCCTTAATAATATCTGGTCCAATTGTTCGTTCTAGATTTCAAAAATCTGAACAGATTTTCACTAAACTCATCATTATTTCCATTCCATCAAATTATCACCATTTACTCTTTCCACAAAGAAAAATATAATATGTGAGACTTTTTATAAAGAAAAATATCATCAGTGAGACTTTTTATAAAGAAAAATATCATCAGTGAGACTTTTCCTTCAGATAAGTATCAGCAGTGAGCCTTTTCCTAAAGAAAAGTATCAGCAGTGAGACTTTTCCTTAAGAAAAGTATCACCAGTGAGACTTTTCCTAACGAAAAGTATCACTAGCGAGTCTATTGATACAGTGAGACTTTTCCTAAAGAAAAGAATCACCAGTGAGACTTTTAATAATGAAAATTAAAAAGAAAAATATCATCAGTGAGACTTTTCCTAAAGAAAAGTATCACAAGTGAGACTTTTCCTTAAGAAAAGTATCACCAGTGAGACTTTTCCTAAAGAAAAGTATCACCAGCGAGTCTAATGATACAGTGAGACTTTTCCTAAAGAAAAGAATCACCAGTGAGAATTTTAATAATGAAAATCATCACCCGTGAGACTTTCCAAAAAGAAAAATTTCACCAATGAGACTTTTTCTAAAGAAAAGTATCACCATTGAGATTTTTATAAAGAAATGCATCACTAGTGAAACTAGTGAAATAAAGAAAATTATTATTATTGAGACTTTTCCTAATGAAAGTGAGACTTTTCCTAAAGAAAAGTATCACCAGTGAGACTTTATAAAGAAAGTTATCACCAGCGAAACTTTTTATAAAGAAAATGATCATTATTGAGATTTTTCCCAATGAAAGTGAGACTTTACCTAAAAAAAGTGTAATAAATGAGACTTTTCCTAAAAAAATTATCACAGTGAGATTTTTAAAGAAAAATTATAACCTGTGAGGTTTTTCCGAATAAAAATTGTGCCAACAGCGAGCATTTTCCTGAAGATTTGTATTTGTATCGAAATGTATCATCGAAAAGTCTCACTTTTCACAATGAAAATGTATCACTAGTGAGACATTTTATAAAGAAAACTATTATAGTAGATACATTTCCTAAGGAAAAGTATGAGCAGTTCGACTTTACCTACTTTCCGTAAAGAAAAATATCATCAGTGAGATTTTTCCTAAAGAAAAATATCATCAGTGAGATTTTTTCTAGAGAGAAATATCATCAGTGAGACATTTTCTAAAGAAAATTATCACCTGTGAGATTATTCCCAATGAAAATTAGTATTTTCCTAAAGAAAAGCATTTTTCCAATAAAAATTAGACATTTCCTAAAGAAAAATATTACCAAAAATATTGATTGACAGCTTTAGCTTAAACAATCTGATATATTCATAAATTTATTTTAGAAAATGATAATGAAACTAATTCTTTAAAACTAAATGTGTGAAGACACATATTTAGTATAAAAAATAACTAAATATCAAGTCATGAACTTTGTCGTTTTTCTTATTTTAATTCTAAGGACTGCCAAAAGTCAAAGAACTCATTTAGTGCGAATTTTAAAGTTTGATCCACAAAAACACATTTGTCATAAAAATTCGCAATACTGAGTGGGTAATAAAACAAAAGACTTAAGACACAAACTTTTTAATAAAATCTATAGAAATATCTATGAGCAAAAATAAAACAAAAACAATATTTAAAAAATATTTGAAAGCAAAAAATTGCAACAACTGTTTTTGTATTTAATTCTTTACACTATCCCAGTATTTTTATTACAAAAATAACTAAATATCAAGTATTGAACTTTGTCACTTTTCTTGTTTTTGGTTTCAAGGACTGTCAAAAGTCAAAGAAGTGATTTACTTCGAATTTAAAAGTTTGCTGCAAAAAAAAATACCAAACAAATTGCCTTTGTTGAGTATAAAAAACAAAAGACTTAAGACCAAAACCCGCTAATATAATTTATCAAAACATCTCGGAGCAAGAGAGAACAACAACAATTAAGGAAATATTTATGAGCAAAAAATAACAACTATAATTTGTATTTAATTATGTACTCTCTCTCTCTCTCTCTCTCACTCCTCCCTCCTTGGTTCCACCATTAGTGGGATAGATACTCTATGCAAATCTCTGATGACACATTTTTGCATCTTTTTTTATAGAAATCATAAAATCAGTTTTTTATGAATAATAAGTATTTATAAATATCAAGCTATGTTTAACCTTTATAATATTTATTTTTATTTTGTGTTCTTTTTTTGTTTAAATATTAAATGCAAGTGTGCCATTTACATAAAAGTGACATATAGGAATTATTATTAAAAAATATCAATATGCTTCAAATGTTTTTGTAAGAATAACCAACATTAGTAATTTCATTTATATAATAGACAAATAAAATGAGAAATAATTAGGTGCTATTTATTAGTATTTCATTTATTCTTTATTTAAAAAAAAAATAAAAAAAAATGTCGTACAATTTCTTGAATAACTTACTAACTCTAAAAAAAAGTTTCTTTAACTCAATCAATTATTTTTGCTTATTTTTATTTTATTTCGACAAATAAAATGAGAAATAATTAGATGCTATTTAATAGCATTTCATTTATTTTTTATTTGAAAAAAATTTTTAAAAAAATGTCGTACAATTTCTTCAATAACTTACTAACTCTAAAAAAAAGTTTCTTTAACTCAATCAATTATTTTTGCTTATTTTTATTTTATTTCGAATGCAATTTCTTCCCCCACAAAAAAACTCTGTTTTTCTATGACTAAAAATATTGAAAATCGCAGAAGCTCAACTGCTTTGCCATTTATAATTACCGCCTTCTTCCAACGCTTCAAACTTCCGCAAAACTATTATCGTCAAATTAAATGGCAAGAAAACGAACACCATAATTGGCTAACAAATGTTGGCAATTTAAGGTGAAAACAATTTAGGTGAATCAGTAAAGAAGTCCCACACATACACGTGTTTCAAAAATTATTGTTATTAAATTAGTTGACCTCCTTTAAAACATTAGAAAAAGAAAAGTGTTAAATTATTAAATTATTGAATTATAACACAAAAAGCCAAAGAAAAAACTTCTGCAAAATATGTCTTTGGACTCGTACAAAAAAAAATTTCCAAAAAATAAACAAATATTCTCCAAAGAAAATATACTTTTTATTGTAATATTTTTTCTTATTATTAAATTTATTTAATTTGTTTTCTTATTTTCTAATTTATTTTAATAATTTTTTCTTTAATTTATTTTCAGGAAAGTGGTACAAAAATATATTTTTCTTCCTATGTGACACTACATATGATATTCAAGGTAATTAATAAAAAAATATATTATAAACATTTTGGAAAATCATAAATCCCCATCCATGAGACTTTTCCCGAAGAAAAGTATCATCTGAGTTACTTTTCATAACATTTAACTTTGGAGATGAACATTTATGACATAGTTTTGGACGTGGGGTAAATTGTACGCCTATTAATTTTATTAAATATTTTTTAGTACAAACATTTTTTTGGTTGTTATTTGTTGCTAAGAAATCAATTACTATATATTTTATTAAAAAAATCCAAAAAAAAATATTAATTTTTATTATGTTCAACAAAAAATTAGGACTTTTTACACAAGCCTTTTTAAAATATAGAAACAAATCGTCAAGAGTGGGTACAATTTAACACCACCTCCACAGTTAAAGAAAAGAATAACCAGTTAGACTTTTCCTACCGAGAAGTAAAATCAATGAGACTTTTCCTAACGAAAAATATAGTCTGTGATATTTTTCCCAAAGAATAGTATAATTAGTGGGACTTATATTTTTACAAAATGTATCATCTATGAAATAATTACAATAGAAAAATATCATCAGTGAAACTTTTCCTAAAGAAAAGTAAAGTCTTCCCTAAAGAAAAGTATCATTAGTGAGACAGCTTAAAGATTAATATCATCAATGAGAATTTTCCTAATGAAAAATATCATCAATGCTACTTTTACTAATAAAAAGTATAATCAATGAGACTTTTCCTGGAGAAAAATATTATTAGTGATACATTTCCCAAAGAAAAGTATTATCAGCGAGACTTTTCCTAAAGAAAAATATTATTAGTGACACTTTCCTAAATGTTAGCATCACCAGTGAGACCTTTCCTAAAAAATACTATCACCAGTGAGACTTTTCCTAAAGAAAGAAATCAAATGATGATAATCAATTAGATTTTTTTTCCTAAAGAAAAATGTCGTCTGTGAGACTTTTCCTAAGAATGGTATCATCAATGAGATTTTTGCCCAAGAACAGTATAATCAGTGAGCTTTTTCCTAATGAAAAATATCATCAATGAGACTTTTCCTAAAGAAAAATAACGTCAGTGATACTTTTCCTAAAGAAAAGTATTATCAGTGATAGTTTTCCAAAAGAAACGTATCATCAATGAGCCATTTTCTAAAGAATAATATTATCAGTGATACTTTAGTATCAACAATGAGAAATTTCCTAATGACAGAAATCATCAGTGGGACTTTTCTCAATAAAATGCATCATCGACGAAATAATTACTATCGAAAAGAGAGACTTTTCCCAATGAAAATGAGACTTTCCTTATATAAACTTATCACATAAATGAGACTTTATAATGCAACATCAGGCACACTTTTACTAATGAATGTTATCATCAGTGAGACATTACTTGGAGGAAAGTATCGTCAATAAGACATTTCCCAAAGAAAAATATCATCAGTGATAACTTTCCTAAAGAAAAATATAATCACCGATACCTAAAATAACAGTATCATCAGTGACACTTTTCGTAGAGAAATTGTCATCAGTGAGACTTTTCCTAAAGAAAAATATCATCAGTGATACCGTTCTTAAAGAAAAATATCATTAATGAAATGTTTCCTTAAGAAACATATCATCAGCGATACCTTTTCTAAATAATATTATCATCAGTAAGATTTTTCCTAAGAAAAATATCATCGGTGAGACTGATACTTTTCCTAAAGAAAAGTATCATTAATGAGACATTTTCTAAAGAAATATGCCATCAGTGAGACTTTTCCTAAAGAAAAATATCATCAGTGATACTTTTCCTACATAAAAGTATCATTTAGTGAAACTTCCAAAATAAAAATATCATTGGTGAGACTTTTTCTGAAGAAATATGCCTTCAGTGAGACTTTTCCTAAAGAAAAATATCATCAGTGATACTTTTACTAAATAATAGTATCATCAGTGAGACTTCTAAAAAAAGTATCATCATTGAGAGTTTTCCTAGCGAAAAATATCATCAGCGATACCTTTCCTAAATAACAGTATCACCAGTGAGACTTTTCGTAGAGAAAATTGTCATCAGTGAGACTTTTCCTAAAGAAAAATATCATCAGTAAAATTTTTCTATAGCAAAATGTCATCAGTGATACCTTTCCTAAAAAAAGTATCATAAATAAGACTTTTTCAAAAGAAATATGCCATCAGTGAGACTTTTCCTAAAGAAAAATATCATCAGTGATACTTTTCCATCGGTGAAGCTTCCAAAAGTAAAGTATAATCAGTGAGACTTTTCCAAAAGAAAACTGTCATCAGTGATAATTTTCTTCAAGAAAAATATCATCAGTGAGACTTTCCAAAAGAAAACTGTCATCTGTGATACTTTTCTTCAGGAAAAATATCATCAGTGAGACTTTTCTTAATCAAATGTATCAACGAGGGAATAATTACTACAGAAGTGTCATCAGTGCCACTTTTATCAAAGAAAAGTATCATCAGTAGGATTTTTTCTATAGAAAAATTTCATCAGTGAGTCTTTTCTTAAAAAAATTTAACATCAGTGGGACTTCTCCTTAGGAAAAATATCGTCAATGACAGCTTTGCTAATAAAACATATCATCAGTGATACTTTTCCTAGAAAATGTCACTTTCCTGAAGGAAAATATCATCAATGAGACTTTTTTTGAAATAAAAATATATGTTGTGAGACTTTTCCTTATTAGGAGAATAGATAATTACTACCGGAAAAAGTATACCTTTCCTAAAGAAAGGTATCTTCAGTGAGACTTTTTCTAAACAACAGTATCATCATTTGAATAAAGTCCGTCCGTCCGTCTGTCTGGCTAATACGAGCGACAACACTCGAAAGGAGTAACCGAATGACTTCAAATTTTGTATGCGGCAATATTTTCTGCATATTTATTTTGTGTTCAATAATGGGTCATATTGGACCTCATTTATTATATTTCCCCCGCAGGTTAAGGTTAAGAGCATTAAAGGTATTTGATTAGTCGCCAAAAACCATTATGGAACTAAACAAAAGACTTAAGACACATAAACTGGGTACTTTGCCTAAATTATGCAATTGATTTTATATTTGAAAAACATTTATTTTGTTAAATTCATTAATTAAGAAAAACTTTTCAAAATAGTTATAATTTATTGTATGGCCAAAATTCTCTAGAATACAAAACAAAAAACTTAAGACAAATAAAATATTTACAAATGATTATGTACATATATCGAAATACCTAGGAATTTTGACTAAACTATGAAATAGATTTTATATTTAAAAAAGCAATAATTTCTATTTAATTAATTAATTAAGAAATTCATTTCAAAATATTTTAAATTTTTTGAATCACAAAAATTCTCCAGAAAACAAAAGACTTAAGACACACATGGAGATATTGTCAATTAATTTCATAGAAAAGCCTAGGATTTGTGTGCTTCAATGACACACTATGAGTGTTCCATAGCTTCAGGGGGCCATTGATAAACCCCCTTCCCCTAATTTCTTGAACAAACTGAGAAAAATTTCTTCCGATCATCAACATTCATTTGTTAATATTTCTAGACTTTTGTTTTGGGCTCAGGTGAACAAAAACATTTTTTTTGGTATTTTGAAAAAACTTTCACCTGTTCGTCCGTCATTTACCGCCGCCGATGGCTGGATGAATGGATGGATGGATGGCAAACGGCGTTAACATCAATATTTAACAATAACACAAAACCAAATGAAATGAATACCAGATGTCAAAGACGAAATTGACTGTAGTTGACGGAATAAAGGAGAGGAAGCAAAATGCAAAGATACTACAGAAAAAAAATCACACATTCTGTCATAGCTTATAAAAATTGCAAAAAAAAAACTATACGTAGATAGCATCTTGCTTGGCTGTATGAGCACGATCACACTTAACAAGTGTTTTTTCTGATATTTTGTTGCTTACTTTTTTTTATATTTGAGTTGAACAACAACAATAATTAACAAAAAGTAAACAATCTCAATGGGAGTAAAAATTATTCATCAACAAAAAATTTTGAATATTTTAAAAATTATCATGGCTCTTAGACACTTGTTTAAATACAAACAGAGACCGCACAGAGAAACTTATTAGTATTTACTCTTAGCAGAGAAAACTCTGAACTGAACTGACTGAACACTGTTTGGCCCATAACCACACACACACACCCAGACACACAGTGAGACATGAGCCATGGCTCAGCGTTTTGTACGGACGGTTTGGCTCTTTTATGTTTACTCAGTGGAGAGCTGTCGCGCAGCCGCACAAGCATTTTTACCCATTGACGTGATTGACCGCATTCCAATACCTGAAGTTATAAACAACAACAGTTGGACAACAACAGCAACAACAACCACAAACACCAGTCTCAATCACAAATGAGTTAAGTCAACAAATTTACACTTATATCCGAATAGTTCACAGTATTACAAGACTCACAGAATGTTTTTTATGTTGTCCAGTGTAATTTTGTCAGCTATGAGTTGCAAGTATTTCAGAAATGAAATAAAAAAATGAATTAAAAATTGTGCAAGTTTTCAAAAAAATGCTTTGTTATTGCCTTGGAATTGCGTAGCAAATTATTATGGAATTTCTATAAGGAATTTTTTGTATTATTATTATTCTAACCAATAAAACCAGATGTTCAACAGTCATGACTTCATGTAATCATAAAGTCATGTAGTCATGTAGACATAGAGATGAACGGAAACCACTCCCTAGGTGGTGGGAAAAAAACTTATGTGTGGTATCTAAAAATTATGTTAAAAAACCCAGCACAGTGTGGTAAAGTTTTAGAGAAGTTAATGTTCCAAAATTACAATAAGAAAGAAAATTTTCCAAAAATTTTCAGAATATCGAATTTTTGTGGTACACTATTCTAGTTTCTAAAGTACTTCAAAGGCAGGGAAATTTTTATATAATGAAAGCTTTATTCCCTATGATGTGCAGAGTCTCATATTTTATTTATTTTTACCACAATTTAATAGAAAAAATTTAAATTGTTAAAAAAAGAAATGTTTCCAAGAATTTCGATAATCATGCTTTTTTGAGGTAAACTTTTCTAGTCTTTAGTGTACTTAAATGCTAATAAAATGTACTTCTATGGAAAGCTAGAGTCCTCAAGACGTACAGAATCTCATTTTTAATTTATAACGGGTTTTCCAATAGGGATGATATGATTTTGATGTTTGATGTTTCGGCCATTTGTAATATGTCATGATCTGCCATTTGTTTTTCATTGTATTTAGTAGTGTTTACAATTTCATCATGGAGAGAGATACGCAAGAACAACGTTTACAAATTATTCAGTTTTATTATCAAAATAATCGTTCTCCAATTGCAACTTATCGTGCGCTAAGCCCATTTTTTTTAAATCCAAAAAAAACTTTCCAGTCGACCTACGACCTTGACACCCATGAGCAATATTTTAGCTCTCGTTAAGAGCTATTGACCATTGACCGATTCCCGATCCGACGTACCGTTAAGGAGCTAGAGCAAAAATAAACATTCCGTTCACATTTGAAATTGATGCTAAGTACATTTTTTTTTAAATCAAAAAAAAACACTTTCCAGTCGTCCTACGACCTTGACACACATGAGCAATATTTTATCTCTCGTTAAGAGCTATCTTTTTGCCATTGACCGATTGTGGCTACGTGCCACAATTAACAGTGATAATTATCTAAAATATTGATATTACCAGTGAGACTTTTCGAAAAAACAAGTATCATCAGTGATGCTTTTCTGAAAGGAAATGATCCTAAGTGAGACTTATTTCAGACAAATATCATTAGCTATACTTTTTCTTTTGGAAAAATATCATAAGTTACGAGTATAGTTATATAAATGAAAATTATAATCAGTTATGGTTTTTAAACGAATATTATCATCGGTGACATTTTTTCGTGCAAACAATTATCATCTGTGATATTTTTATTATGGAAAAATAATATCAGTGACATTTGCTGAAAGAAAATTATTAGAGAGGCATTTTCTAGAAATTTTGAAAAAAATCGTCAGTGATATTTTGTAGTGAGACCTTTCTTTTGGAGCAACATCAGTAGTGATACTTTTCTAAAATAATATTTACAATCGGTGAGACTTCCCTTTTTTTCTAAAAACCATTATCACCAGTGATATAAAAATGTCATCACTAGTATTATCTGAAATAAAATTAGCATTAGTGAGACTGCTTATTAAAAAATATCATTAGCTATACTTTTCTTTTTACAAACAATCACCTGCGATATTTTCTGCAAGAACATTGTCATTAGTGGTAATTTTCTTTTACAAAAGTAGTATTAGCAATACTTTTTGTTTAGAGAAATATCAGTAAAACATTATTTTGCAAACAATTATGATCAGTGACACTTTTCTTGTTAAATCAGTGGTGCTTTTATTATACAAAAATATCATCAGAGATAATTTTCTCGAAAAAAATATAATCTCTAAAACTATTCTGCAAAAAATAATTATCTGTGATACTTTTCTGAATAAAATTATAATCAGTGACACTTTGATTGTAGAAATATATCAACAGTGATATTTTCTGAAAGAAAATTATTCTTAGTAAGACTTTTCTTTTAGAAAAATTTAATAAGCAATGCTTTTCTTTTGGAAAAATATCATCAGTCATACTTTTCTAAATGGAAGCTAACAGTGAGACCTTTCCTACAAACAATTATCATTAGTGACATTTTTATAATAGAAAAATGTTATTAGTGATACTTTGTGAAAGAAAAATATTAGAGAGTAAATTTTTAGAAACACTAGTCCTACTTTTCCTTTGGGAAAAATCACCAGTGATACTTTTATTTTCTTTTTCAGTGATACTTTTCTAAAAGAAACTGATCATCACTGACACTTTTCTAAACGAAGTATATCATCAGTAAGACTTTTCTTAAAAACAATTCTTAGATGTGATATTTTCTAAAAGAAAATTATCATTAGTGAGACATTTCTCTTAGAAAAGTATTATTAGCGATACTTTTATTTAATATTTTTTTTGCAACTGTTATAATCAGTGATACTTTTCTTGCAAAAAAATATAATCTATGATACTTTTCTTGCAAAAAATAATTAGCAATTATATTTATGTTGTAGAGAGATATCAGCAGTGATATTTTCTGAAAGCAAATTATTTTTAATGAGATTTTTCTTTTAGAAAACCATCATTGGACATATTTTTTTTTTTTAGAAAAATATCATTAGCCATATTTTCCTTTTAGAAAAGTTTCATTAGTCATTTTTTTTCTTTTAAGAAAAATACCATTAGCGATATTCTTTTATAGAAATACCTTCAGTGATATTTTCTGATAGAAAACTATTATCAGTGATATTTTCCTAAAGAAAATTATCATCAGTTGCATTTTTCTTAAAGAAAAGAATCACCAAAAAGACATTTCTTATAGAAAATATTATCACTGAAATTCTTCCTGCAGAAAAATACCACAAATAAGATTTTCCTATAGAAAGAAATCGCCGGTGAGACTTTTCTTTTAGTTGGATTATCATCAACGAGACTTAGGTTTTTGTGGTACACTTTTATGGCCCTTAGTGGCCTCCAGTTCTAATAAAATATATATCAAATGAAAGTTATTTTTCCGAAGTACTGCAGAATGAGGTAATTTGTGATGCAAAGTATTAAATATATTGTTATTTAGTATATACAAACTATGCAGAAGTTCAACTCTACATGAAATGTTTTTGGAAGATTTTTGTGGTACACTTTTAAGATATTTGTTTGTCTCGAATATGTATAAAATTTAGCTGAATGGAAAGTTATTTTTTTATAGAATTGTTTAATAATATAAACAATGACATTCGAAAGGCTATGCAAACTTTTGTTTTACTCTTCTAAGGATAAATAAAAATGCTATACAGTCTTTTTTCTACGCCTTTTGGGGATTATTGCTCAAAAAACTACAAGGATTTTTGTGGTACACTTTAAGCATCTCAAATGGGCTCAAGTCAAAATCAGGAATATATCATTGGAAAGCTATTTTGCCAATAATATGTAGAATCAAACCATTTTATTTGTAAAATTTATAATACATTCTAAAATATAGTTTTACGATACACAAAAAACTAACTACCCCAGGATTTTTTTTGTACTTGCATAGCTAAATGTTTGGTAAAAACAATACAGATTTTTTTAAATTTTAGTGTTTAAAGATAATCAGTCCACACCCTGTATTAGCATAAAAATGAATTTCCGTTTGTCCGTCCCTCTATTCATACATATGTTTCTCAGCCTATTTGTCCATCCATCCATCATTCTATCAATCTTTTCATTCAACTATCCCCAAAGAAAGTCTTTCTGTCTGCATTTTCGACTATTTCTTGTAGATCTTCACCATTCATTCCACGACAACGCACCCTGTATTTACATAATAATGCATTTGAGATGACAAACAGAAATAAAGCGAACAAATAATGTCCCCTGCTTTGTTTCTGGTTACCTCAACATTAATGTCATTATGACAGCGTTAGGGTCCGTATTATGATTATGATTACCTTTTGCTGTGGTTTTACAAAATGTAAACTCGCATTTGCTTTACAATGTCTATATTTTCCCAGGCTTTTGAATTTTTCCCAAAAAAAAACTAACAGTCAACAACAAACAACCTAACAAACAAACAGGTGAACAAACACAACAACAAAGCAAACAATGAACAAATTTAAATCGCATAACCTGAACGAAACTCCATTGAGAAAATAGAAACAAAAAACTAACAAACTTCAACTTTTAATGGATGATTGCATTGAAAAAATGCTAAGCTATTGCTAGTACTCGCACCGCCACTACTACTCCTCGCCTAACTTAGTTAGCGTTGTACTTTCTTGTCTGTTGTTGAAACAAGACGTCACTGAACACATTTCCAAATGTGAAAAATAAAAAAATCTCAAAACGAAACACGAACTTTTTTTTTGCGAACAAACAACCTTCGATTGGTGAAGAAAATGAAAAAAAAAAACTAAAACTCACAAAGATACACGAACAGATAGTCGGACTGACGGACGGACGGACAAACAAACAAAACAAAGTAAAAAACGTCGTAATAAATAATATACAAAAAAATAAATAGTATTTGTTAGAAAATGAAAACATTAAATTAATTTTTATTTATGAAAGAAACAATAACCAACAGAAATGCATACAGACAGTTTGACGAACTGAGCGTGATATGATAAAGAAAATTAAATAAACTAGAAGAACAGTGGACAGCAAAAATATGATAACAGATAAATTTAAAATGAAACTACACAAGAATGAAGACATCAGCACAAGAGAAATCAACACAAGAAACAGTATTATCAATAGACTTTTTCTATAGAAAATCATCAATAGGGAGACTTTTTGCTAAGAAAAGTATCAACAAGGAGACCTTTGATTAGGAGAATAATCATCAGCGAAACTTTTCGTAAAGAAAATTATGATCATTTACAATATTCTTATATAAAAGTTTCATTAGTAAGATTCTTCTATGGAAAAGTATCATCCAAGAGGCTTTTTCTAGAAAAGTATCATCAGTTAGATTTTCTCATGGAAAAATAACATCAGTAAGCCTTTCCTTATAGGAAAGTATCATTATTGAGACTTCACGTGTAGAAAAGTATCATCAGTTATAGTTTTCCTATAGAAAAGTATCACAAGTAAGATTTGTTCTTTAAAATGTATAATAAATTATTTCTTTCAAAGCAAAATCAGTGAGAATATACGTTGAGACTTTTTTCATAGAAAAAAATTTGTCAAAAAACATTTCCTGCAGAAAAGTATCAGAATAAGAATTCATCCATCATAAGCAATATTTTTCTTTTACGAAAAGTATCATCAGTGATGTTTTTCGTATAGAAAAGAATCATCTGTGATACTTTTCGTATAGAAAAGTTTCATCAGTGATACTTTTCGTATAGAAAAGTATCATCAGTGATACTTTTCGTATAGAAAAGTATCATCAGTGATACTTTCATCGTATAGAAAAGTATCATCAGTGATACTTTCATCGTATAGAAAAGTATCATCAGTGATACTTTTCGTACAGAAAAGTATCATCAGTGATACTATTCGTATAGAAAAGTGTAATCAGTGATACTTTTCGTATAGAAAAGTGTCATCAGTGATACTTTTCGTATAGAAAAGTGTCATCAGTGATACTTTTCGTATAGAAAAGTGTCATCAGTGATACTTTTCGTATAGAAAAGTGTCATCAGTGATACTTTTCGTATAGAAAAGTGTCATCAGTGATACTTTTCGTATAGAAAAGTGTCATCAGTGATACTTTTCGTATAGAAAAGTGTCATCAGTGATACTTTTCGTATAGAAAAGTGTCATCAGTGATACTTTTCGTATAGAAAAGTGTCATCAGTGATACTTTTCGTATAGAAAAGTGTCATCAGTGATACTTTTCGTATAGAAAAGTGTCATCAGTGATACTTTTCGTATAGAAAAGTGTCATCAGTGACACTTTTCGTATAGAAATGTATGCTTTTCGTATAGAAAAGTATCATCAGTGATACTTTTCGTATAGAAAAGTATGCTTTTCGTATAGAAAAGTATCATAAGTGATGCTTTTCGTATAGAAAACTATCATCTGTGATACTTTTCGTATAGAAACGTATCATCAGTGATACTTTTCGTATAGAAAAGTATCATCAGTGATACTTTTCGTATAGAAACGTATCATCAGTGATACTTTTCGTATAGAAACGTATCATCAGTGATACTTTTCGTATAGAAACGTATCATCAGTGATACTTTTCGTATAGAAACGTATCATCAGTGATACTTTTCGTATAGAAAAGTATCATCAGTGATACTTTTCGTATAGAAAAGTATCATCAGTGATACTTTTCGTATAGAAACGTATCATCAGTGATACTTTTCGTATAGAAAAGTATCATCAGTGATACTTTTCGTATAGAAAAGTATCATCAGTGATACTTTTCGTATAGAAAAGTATCATCAGTGATACTTTTCGTATAGAAACGTATCATCAGTGATACTTTTCGTATAGAAAAGTATCATCAGTGATACTTTTCGTATAGAAAAGTATCATCAGTGATACTTTTCGTATAGAAAAGTGTCATCAGTGATACTTTTCGTATAGAAAAGTGTCATCAGTGATACTTTTCGTATAGAAAAGTGTCATCAGTGATACTTTTCGTATAGAAAAGTGTCATCAGTGATACTTTTCGTATAGAAAAGTGTCATCAGTGATACTTTTCGTATAGAAAAGTATCATCAGTGATACGTTTCGTATAGAAAAGTATCATCAGTGATACTTTTCGTATAGAAAAGTGTCATCAGTGATACTTTTCGTATAGAAAAGTGTCATCAGTGATACTTTTCTTAATGGAAAGTATCATCAGTGATACTTTTCTTAATGAAAAGTATCATCAGTGATACTTTTCTTAATGAAAAGTATCATCAGTGATACTTTTCTTAATGAAAAGTCTCAGTGGTGATACCAGTATTTATGAAAGAATAGTATTACAGGTGAGACTTTCCATAAAGAAAAGTATCACCTGTGATACTATTCTTTACAAATAGTCTCACTGGTGACATTTTTCTTTAGGAAAAATCTTTCTGGTGATAATTTTGTTTATGAAAAGTCTCAGTGGTGATACTTTTCTTTATGAAAAGTCTCACTGGTTGTACTTTTCCTAATGAAAAGTCTTACTGTTGGTAGCTTTCTTAATGAAAAGTCTCACTGGTGTACTTTTCATAATTAAAACTCTCACTGGTGATACTTTTTTATGAATAGATTCAATGGTGATACTTTTCTTTATAAAAAGTGTCACTGCTGATAGTTTTTGTAATGACAAGTCGCAGTGGTGATACTTTTCTTTACAAAAAGTCTCACTAATGATTCCTTGAATAATTTTGTTATGAAAAGTCTCAGAGGTTGTAATTTTCTTTATAAAAAATGTCACTGCTGATAATTTCTTTATGAAAAGTCTCACTGGAGATAATTTTCTTTATGAAAAGTCTTACTGTTGGTAGCTTTTTTAATGAAAAGTCTCACTGGTGATACTTTTCATAATAAAAACACTCACTGGTGATAATTTTCTTTATGAAAAGTCTCAACTGTGTTACCTCTCCTTATGAAAAGTCTCAATGGTATATTTTTTTATTAAGAGTCTCACTTGTGTTACTTTTATTTATTGAAAGTCTCACTTGTGATACTTTTCTTAATGAAAAGTCTCACTGGTGATACTTAATGAAAACTCTCACTGGTGATACTTTTTTTATGAATAGTCTAAACGGTGATACTTTTCTTTATGAAAGTCTCAATTGTGATACTCCTTATGAAAAGTCTCACTGGTATATTTTTTTTTATTATAAGTCTCAGTTGTGATACTTTTGTTTATGAAAAGTCTCAGTTGTGATAATTTTCTTTACAAAAAGTCTCTTTAGTGAAAATTTCCTTAATGAAAAGTCTCACTGGTGATACTTTTCTCAATGAAAAGTATCACTAGCGATACTTTTCTTGATGAAAAGTCTCAATGGTGATACTTCTCCTAATGAAATTTCTCACTTGTATACTTTTTTTATGAGCAAGTAATTCTTATATATTTTATTTATATTTACTTAATGATTATGTACTTTGATTTTAGATTTAAGTTTATTTTTGCTGTCATCATTCCTGCTGCCTTCACTGTAATTTCAATTTCAAATTAACAACCTCTCGGCTTACAAATTGAAGTTAAATGGCGGTGAGCAAATAATGTTTAAAATAAATAGCATTACTTTGTTTGCTGTGCTTTTTGTGCAAATCGAAAGTGAATTTTATTAATAAAACGCTTTGCTTTCAATGGCTCAATGATATTGACGGCGCTGACGATGGCGATGATGATGATGATTATTCACTTTCAACATTACAATTACCTTAGAAAGGAATGAAAAAAAAACTGAAATAAATTAACAAATGATCGCACTTGAAAACGATTCACGTACGAGTCGCATGTGGCATACGCTAACGCAATTAATAAATTTCGGAATAGAAATGTATGAATTGTTTTTTATTTAGTACCACTATTGATTTATTTTATCAGCAGTTTATACGCATTCATGATAAAACAACATTCATTATCATACTTAGATAGCATTACGATTTATGCGCCTCAATATTTGCGATGAAAGTTTGAAAAATTAACATTTAAATGCAAACGAAATAGGCGTTTTTTTCTGTTTTACTTATTTCCAAAGCAGGTATTTTGTTTACAGATAATAAGCAATTAATATTTATTAAATAAGAAAAGAAAAATCATGCAAGACTATTTTTTTTTTGGAATAACAACAGAAACCTAAACTCTGCAAATGGAAAATTAAAAAAAGTCCGCTTTTCTGTTCCATGACTTCTTCTGCTTTCATTGAAAATCCACAAAATTGGCATTTAACCAAAAAGCCAAAAACCAATGAAATCTCTTCGTTTTTGGTTTGTTTGTTTGTTGAATGAACTTTTAACTCTTACAAGAAGTGAATGAACTTTAAATTATGCATGTTTTGGCTTTAAAATAAAGATGGGTATGGCTATGGATGGGTCTTCTCTGATGGCTTTTCAAAAAGAGCTCCTAATGGTGTCTGGTGCCCATATTTATGTGATGTGCAGACAGACAGACAGACAGGTCTTGGACGCAACCACCGCTAGACAAGTCGAGTTTAGTTGATTTGAGTCGAGCCAAGTCAGTATCTGTTTCTATTTCTAGAGCTTAGAGCTTAGACCTCAACAACAACAACTGGAATGTTTTAATGTAACCAACCAATGGTTATGTTTAAACGTTTTAACAACTCAACCCAAAACGAGCGAAAGTTTTTTTGTTTGTCTCTCTTGCCGTTGTTATTATTGTTATTTCCTAAAATTTCTTTGACCATTTCTTTGCTCCCTTCCCTCGCTGAAAACGTGTATAGTTAACAACTCTTAGAAAAAGTTTAAAGCAGAAAACTGTGTCAATTTTATTTAAAAATCATTGACATAATTTTTTTTCAGTAAAATTGAATGATTGGCAGACATGTGTCATCTAGTTTTTTTCTTCTTCACAGTCCAATTGAAATTCCAATTGACAGTTTAGAAATGATGGCCTTATGACTGTTATTTCGAGTGCTTCTAATGTCATTGCTAATATGACTTTAACATGTTCATGCTAGAGTTTCATATGTTAATTTTGACAGCATAATTACATTATAGACATTTAACCTGTTATGTTAGCAAAGACTCGTCGAAAATACGAAGGTCGCCTGACAACTCTAGTCAAAGTCAAAGTGTGGGATGTTGCAATTCAAAAAAATCTCCGAACTTGCATAGGAAAATTTCACTACTCATGTTTCTATTTAAAATAAGAATAATCAGAAAGACTTTTCCCAAAGTGTGAGGGAGAGTTTTCGCCAAAAAAAAGTATCATCAATTGTACTTTTTCTTGAAAAAAGTATCACAAAAGTCAGACATTTCGTAATGCAAAGTATCATTGGAGGCCTCTTTCCTAAGAATATTATCACTGAGACATTTTTCATAAAAAAGTATCAGCAATAAATTATCATCAAACATTTTATGTTGGGCAATTTTGGCAAAAAAAAATTTAAAATCTCCTAACTTACCTAGGAAAATTTCACTACCCCTGTTTTTATTAAAAATAAGAATAATCAGCAAGACTTTTCCTAGAGAGATAGGGACAGCCTTTTCCTAAAGAAAAGTCTTTATCAACTGTATTATTTCTTGAAAAAAATATCACAAAAGTCAGACTTTTCGTAATGCAAAGTATCATTGGAGGCCTCTTTCCTAAGAATATTATCATTGAGACATTTTTCATAAAAAAGTATCAGCAACTTTTCTTATATAAAAGTGTCATCAGTGAGACTTTTCTTATAGACAATTGTCGTCAATGAGACTTTTCTTATAGAAAAGTGTCATCCGAGAGACTTTTCTTATAGAAAAGTGTCATCAGTGAGACTTTTCTTATAGAAAAGTGTCATCAGTGAGACTTTTCTTATAGAAAAGTGTCATCAGTGATACTTTTCTTATAGAAAAGTGTCATCAGTGAGACTTTTCTTATAGAAAAGTGTCATCAATGAGACTTTTCTTATAGAAAAGTGTCATCAATGAGACTTTTCTTATGGAAAAGTGTCGTCAGTGATACTTTTCTTATGGAAAATTGTCATCAGTGAGACTTTTCTTGTAGAAAAGTGTCATCAGTGAGACTTTTCTTATAGAAAAGTGTCATCAGTGTGACTTTTCTTATAGAAAAGTGTCAGCAGTGAGACTTTTCTTATAGAAGAATGTCATCCGAGAGACTTTTCTTATAGAAAAGTAACATCCGAGAGACTTTTCTTATAGAAAAGTAACATCCGAGAGACTTTTCTTATAGAAAAGTGTCATCCGAGAGACTTTTCTTATAGAAAAGTGTCATCCGAGAGACTTCTCTTATAGAAAAGTGTCATCCGAGACACCTTTCTTATAGAAAAGTGTCATCCGAGAGACTTTTCTTATAGAAAAGTGTCATCCGAGAGACTTTTCTTATAGAAAAGTGTCATCTGAGATACTTTTCTTATAGAAAAGTGTCATCCGAGAGACTTTTCTTATAGAAAAGTGTCATCCGAGAGACTTTTCTTATAGAAAAGTGTCATCCGAGAGACTTTTCTTATAGAAAAGTGTCATCCGAGAGACTTTTCTTATAGGAAAGTGTCATCCGAGAGACTTTTCTTATAGAAATGTATGATCAGTAAAACTTCTTATTAAAAATGAAAAAGAAGTCTTATTCAACGTGATAATTATCATCTAATATTCATTCTTAAGAAAAGCATCATCAATGAGATTTTTACTAGAGAAAATTTTTTCTAGTGAGACTTTTCCCAAATAAAACTATGAGTTAATGAAGGTTTTCGAACAAAAACGTCCTACTTAGCAATAATTTTCCTATGGAAAAATATAATCAAGAAGACTTTTTCTATAAAATTTTTTTAATTTAATTTTTTTAATATAAAAATTTTTAATTACCCAGCAAAATTTCTCATTACCAAATAATCCGACGAGTAACCAAAGTTCGATAATGGTAAGTACTTATTATTTAGCCACTTTTGTCATTATTTTAACATGGGGATGTCATTGGAGGAAAGTACTTCCCAAAAGCATACAATAAAGTAGCATAATAAGTACTTATTTGTAGCATAGACATGCCACTTAAATATGCGCTTATATTTTGACGATTTTAAGTACTTGAATAATGCATTACCAATATGTTCAAAATAAGTAGTTGATATGTAGAAATGGTCGTTTAAAGTGATTTTTTGAATATTGTCGCGCATTTTTCTCGAAACAAACAATTTCCTCATGCCAGATTCGAATTTCTGAACCCAAACCTCCAGTCGAAAAATTCTTCAATGATTTAACATCTTAAGACATACAGAAATATTTATGGTATTTTTGATTAAAATCTACACGTACAATTTGAAAACATTCCATTTCTATTAAAATTTGGCAAAACGATTTTGATAACAAAAAATCACTTATTTCTGTTATTATTGGTAAGTCATTATTAATTAGCCGAAAGTAATGCAGTGAATAATGAGATGTCATTATTTGGTAATGCAGGGAATAATGACAAGTACTTACCAAGATTTTGTGGGGTAGTGATACTTTTGTTTAACAAATATTATGCAGTGATAATATAGTTGTACTTATTTGTCGACTTTTCACAATTTATTGACAAAACATAACTGAATTCCATTAGCAAATTAATTTAAATCACAAAAGGGCATAAAATAATTCCAAGAGTTTCCATATTTAATAAATATTAAATAACTATTGCATATTCGTTGGCCAAACAAAAGACTTAAGCGACAAACTTGGTTTGCAGACATTGCATACAATTTGCTGCTTCTGCTACTGCTCAACTGGAATGGAATCGGCTTTTGGTCGAGTGTTTCCTGTTTGTATGTCGTGTTCGCCAAGAATGGAAGTCAAGCCAAGTCGAGTTAAGCAAGTGCAAATTATGCGTTAGTTGATTAAGTCATAGAGAAGTTTGATAGATTATTATTTGAATGATTGAAGAGGAAATACGAGCAAACAATTGCTTCAAAATACGCCCTAATCTTTAAACTAAGGAAAATTTAAACCGAAAATGAGAAAATTTCATTTGTGAGTAATTCAATATAGAATTTGCTATTCAAGTTATTCTCTACTCATTTTTGGTACACAATATCCTCTTTGTTTGGGAGATTTCAAACTAGACGTGTCAATTTCTACATTGTTTCTCAATATTTAAAGCGATGATTATGTTAGGTAGTTATAGAAGTTATGAGGTATTCATTTTGTCATCAAATGTCTAACCCTTGGAGGGGTGAGTACCAGAGGAAGTGAACCAATGTGGTCCATATATGCACCTTGCTGTGAGATGGGAGAAAATATTATTATATCCAAAATTTGGAGCCAATCGGTCATTCCTGTCGCGAGTTATCGTCTGCATTAGCCAAACAGGCAGACAGGCAGACGGACGGACGGATGGACAGACATAAGTAACTTAAGTGACTTAAAATGCCCTGAAATGGCATTTAAAGTATAACAGATATAGATACAGGTTCTTAGATCACTACTTCAATGTTTTGTACTCTTAAATAATGTACAGGGTTTTTCAATAAGAGTGATACGATTTCTTTGAAAAAAATTCACACACTTATTGTTAAGGAAATTCAAAAAAACGTCATTCAAATGGCCTCTACGACTTTTTCTGCAGGAACGAATTCGATGAACCCAATTTTCGAGCACTTTTTCCACTAAATCAAGTCGTATGTCATGAATGGCACGTTCAATATTGACTTGTAAAGCTTGAAGAGAGTCTGGTTTATTTCGACAGATCAATGACTTCAAATAACCCCACAAGAAATAGTCTAATGGTGTTAAATCACAACTTCTTGTAGGCCATTCAATATCACAATTTCTTGAAATAATCGAATCTCCAAACTTTTCTCGCAACAATTCAATTGTTTCATTTGCTGTGTGGCACGTAGCCACAATCGGTCAATGGCAAAAAGATAGCTCTTAATGAGAGCTAAAATATTCCTCTTGGGTGTCAAGGTCGTAGAACGATTGGAAAGTGTTTTTTTGGATTTAAAAAAATGGACTTAGCATCATTTTCAAATGTGAACGGAAAGTTTAGTTTTGCTCTAGCTCCTTAACGGTACGGGTACGACGGATCGGGAATCGGTCAATGGCAAAAAGGTAGCTCATAATGAGAGCTAAAATATTGCTCATGGGTGTCAAGGTCGTAGGTCGACTGGAAAGTGTTTTTTATTTTTTTCAGGCCTAAATACAAAAACTTAAAAACAAATAAAATGTGCCTTTTTGTGGTACACTTTCAAGATCTTTAGTGCCCTCAAAGTGATACAGATCGATTATCCATCTAAAAGCCTTTATCTAAGGATATGCAGAATGATACTCTTCGTTTAAAATTATATTTTTTAATATTTTTAGTAAAAATCTTTAATTAAAATCGCTACAAAATATTTTTGTGGTACACTTTGAGGATCTTTATTGCTCCTTTAATGAGGCAAAATTTCTGCCAGAAAGAAGTCCGTCATTCAAGTATGTGCCAAATGGCATTCTTAGTACTTTTAGCAAATTTTTAATACTCAATTAAATTTATTCAAGATTTTTGTGGTACTCTTCTGCAATCGTTAATGCCCTCAATTTAATGTTTACCAATAAAGATTCCTTCACCCAAGAATGTGCCGAATGGTATTCTTTCACTAATTTAGCAATTTTTAATATCAAAAAACAAGTATTTCTATTTTTTGTAAAATATTTCCCAACGCAGATTTTTGCGGTACACTTTTACAATCGTTAATGCGCTCAATTTGAAATAGAATTTTTATCAATAAAATGTCCTTCACCCAAAAATGTGCCGAATGGTATTCTTTTACTAATTTAGCAATTTTTGATACCCAAAAAAAATTATTTCTATTTTTTGTAAAATAATTGAGTAAAAGCCCTACGCAGATTTTTGTGGTACACTTTAAGAATAGCTAATGCCCTCAATTTGAAATAGAATGTTTATCAATAAAGATTCCTTTACCCAAAAATGTGCCGAATGGTATTCTTTTACTAATTTAGCAATTTTTAATATCCAAAAAAAAGTATTTCTATTTTTTGTAAAATATTTGTGTTAAAAGCCCTACGCGGATTTTTTTTATTTGTATATATTTTTATTTTTTTCTTTAAGTATTGTTTAGTTTTCCCTTAAAATTTTACGCTGTATATCTCTCTTTCCCCCTCTGCAAACATAATTGTCGCACAAAGTTTCTTAATTTATATGTTCGTCTTCATAAAATTGTATAGACCTGCAAAGCTATAACACCTATCAGCTAACATCTATATGACTATATACTTACAAAAAAATAACATTAATTACCGGCACAAAATAGTATCATCCACAATAACAGCGGCGTGAAAAATGTTATTGTTTAATACCGCAAATATCGCATTAATGCGCTCAGAAACCCCTCTAACATATTAACGCTCATGGCATATATGTATATATGTACATATGTTTGTGTGTATGTAGTTTTTCTTCAGACTAAGTCAATTCACTGACTAAACTCACTGACAATTGTCTCCTCTGCTCAGTAGAAATGATGGTGGTGGTTGTTTTGGCCGTTTCCAGTCAGTCAGTCAGCCAGTCAGTCTTTTAGTCATTGAATCATTAGAAAATAAAAATAGCGTATAAACAGCGTTAACAGTGAATAGTAGTAGTAGTCTTGTCTATGTTGCAGGGCCTGCGCCGCTCCATTGGTAGGTCTTTCACAACATTTCACTTTGCTGCTTCGGCGCGGTTTTTTTTCTTCTTCTTGTTCATTAAAGGCCATTAAACCTTTCGTAAAATGTTTGAAAATTTCATTGGGAATTTTGTTTGGGGAGAAAGAGAGAAATGTGGCAAAATTTTCTGAAATCCATAGATTTTCTGAGGCAAAAATCTTGAAAAACCACATAATCAGCAAATAAACTTTATTTGCTAAGAAAAAAAAACACTTCTTAAGGAAAACTTGTCTCTAAAAGTAGTTTTCAATCAATCATGCAAACGACATAAATAAAACATAACCACAAAAATGCGTTGTTTCTTTGTTTTTTTTATTGTTGTTTAGAATAGTTAATAAAAAACAGGAAATGCCTTCGAAACAATTGGAAGGAATTTTGCGTATTCACAACGACAACAATTTGTCATAAACTTTACACGAAGTTTGTTGTCTAAGTCTTTTGTTTTTATGAACAAAAACTCTCTTATAAAGCTGTAGTCGTATGTATGAAATTTCACCCTCCTCTCTTGTGAGAAATTTTTGAAATCAAAAAATTAGTTAATATTTTTTGATGAACTATTAAAATTAAAATCTCTACAAAATCATTTTGTGGTACACTTTTGGGAGGTTTAGTGTACCCAAATTGAGCTAGAGTGTTTGGCGGTAAAATGTCCTGTATACAAGGATGTGCCGAATAACAGTGTTATGTTAATTAAGCCAATTTTTAATTTTTTAATTCCAAAAATTTTGTTTATATTTTTTTGTGAAATATTTGAATTAAAGGCCCTACAAAGATTTTTGTGGTACACTTTTAGGGTCATCAGTATCCGTAATTTGAAATAGAATGTTTATCAATAAAGGACCCTTCATTCAATGATGTGCCGAAAGATATTCTTTTATTAATTAAGACATTTTAACATTCAAAAAATTTATTCTATTTTTTGTGAAATATTTGCGTTAAAATCCATTCGAAGATCTTTGTGGTACACTTTTAGAATCGTTAATATCGTCAATTTTTTATATAATGTTTATCACTAAAATGTCCTTTATCCAAAGATGTGCCGAATACATATTCTTTAAGCAATATTTAATATTCAAAAAAAAAAATTTTTTTTTTGGTGAAATATTTGAATTAAATAATTTGAATTTTGTGGTACACATTTAGAATTGTTACTGCACTGCCCTCAATTTTAAATAATGTTAATGTTTATTAATAAAAGGTGTTTTATCCAATGATGTGCCGAATGATAAACTTTTATTAATTTAGCAATTTTTCTATTATTGGTGAAATATTTGAATTAAGCCCCGCAACGAATTTTGTGGTACACTTTTAGAATCTTTAAAACCCTCAATTTGAAATAGAATGTTTTTCAATAAAAGGTCCACCATCCAAGGATGTGTCGAAAGATATTATTATATTAATTTTGCAAAAAAAAAGCCCTACGAAGATTTTTGTGGTACACTTTTAGCATCGTTAATGTCCTCAATTTAAAATAACGTTGTTGTCAATAAAAAGCTCTTTATCCAAAGATGTACCAAATAATATTCTTTTTTTATTTAGCAATTTTTAAAGTGGCAATTTTTTTCTATTTTTTGTGAAATATTTCTTTTAAAAGCCCCACAAAGATTTTTTTGTGGTACACTTTTAGAATCATTACTGCCCTCAGTTTAAAATGGAATATTTTTCAATAAAAGGTCCTTCATCCAACGATGTGTCCAATGGTATTCTTTAATTTATTTGGCAATTTTTAATATTCAAAAAATGGGTTTTTATTTTTGGTGACATATTTGAATTAAAAGTCCTACGAAAATTTTTGTGATACATACTTAGAGTCTTCAGTGCCCGCAAATAGCAATGAATTATTAGTTATACAATGACCTTTTTCCAAAGATGTGTAGAAACATCGATTTTTTTCAAATCTTAAATAAAATAGTAAAAAATTCTAAAATTGCCCTTTTAATTCATATATGATTTTTGTGTAACTTTTTTATGATCTTTAGTGCCCACAAAGTGAAATAGAACGATTGTGCATATTAAAACGTTGTCCAAGGATGTGCAGAATGATATTCATAGTTTAACACAGAAATTTTAAAAATTAAAAAAAAAAATTTTTGATATTTTGTGAAATATTTTAATTAAAATTACTACAAAGTCCTTTTGTGGAACACTTTTGGGATCTTTAATTTCCCCAAACTGAGCTAAAATGTTTGCCAGTAAAAAATTCTTCATTCAAAGATGTACAGAAAGATATTATTTTATTAATTTAGGAAATTTTTATTATCCAAAAGTATGTATATATAAATATTTGAGTTAAAAGTCCTACGAAAATTTTTGTGGTACACTTTTGGAATCGTTAATTCCCTTAGTTTGAAATAAAATGTTAATCAATTAATGGTCCTTCATCCAATGATGTGTCGAATGATATTCCTTTGTTAATTTAGCAATTTCTAATGTCGAAAATTATATTTTTTTTATTTTGTGTAAAAATATTTCAGTTGAAAGCCGTACGAATATTTTTGTGGTACACTTTAAAATAGTTAATGTTTTCAATTTTAAATAAAATATCCTTCATCCAAGGATGTGCCGAATGACATTCTTATTTGAATTTAGGAAATTTTTAATAACCAAAAAATTTTATTCTATTTTTTGTGAAATATTTCAGTTAAAAGCACCACGAAGATTTTTAGAAATTTAGATTCTTTTAATATCGTTAGTGCCTAAAATTTGAAATAATATGTTTATCAGCAAAACGTGTTTTACCCAATGATGTGCCGAACAATATTATTTTATTAATGTGTAAATTTTTTTCTATTTTTTGTGAAGTTTTTAATTTAAAAGCCCTACAAAGATTTTTTGTGGTACACTTTTAGAATCGCCAATGCCCTCAATATTAAATAGGATGTTTATTAATAAAAGCTCCTTCATCCAATAAAGTGCCGAATGATATTGTTTTATATATATAGCAATTTTTAATAACGAAAAAATGTTTCTATTTTTTGTGAAATATTTTAATTAAAAGCCCAACAAAACATTTCTGTGGTACATATTCAAAGTATTCATTGCCCGCAAATGGCAATGACGTTATTGTCAGTACAATCTCCTTTGTCCAATTACGTGCAGAAGCATCCAGTTTTTTTAAATTTAAAAAAAAATAAAAAAATTATTCATATATGATTTTTGTGGTACACTTTAAGGATCTTTATTGCCCCAAAGTAAAATAGAATAATTATCCATATAAAAACATATGTCCAAGGATACGCAGAATTATATTTTTAGATTAAATTATATATATTTAAAATACAAAAATTTGTTTATATTTTTTGGTGGATTATTTTAACTTAAAAAGATATTTTGATTTAATTTCAAAGATTTTTTGTGGTACACATTTTGGATTTGGATTCAGTGCCCACAAATTGAGGTAGAAGGTTTTCCAGTAAAAAGTCCCTGCATCCAAGGATGTGTTGAATGATAGTCTTGTGTTAAATTAGAAAACTTTTAATATTTATTATAAAATTTTATAAAATTTGTTTATATTACGAAAATTTGTGTGGTACACTTTTAGCAACTTTAATGGCCTCACTTTGCAATAAAATGTTGACCAATAAAGGGGTCTTCATCCAATGAAGTGCCGAATGACATTCTTTTATTAATGTGTTAAATTTTGTGTGGACTATTTTACCTTAAAAAGATTTTTTGATTTCATTTCAAAGACTTTTTGTGGTACACATTTTGGATATTCAGTGCCCACAAATTGAGGTAGAAAGTTATCCAGTTAAAAGTCCTGCATCCAAGGATGTGTTGAATGATAGTCATGTGTTAATTTAGCAAATCTTTAATATATATTTTAAAATTTTTCAACATTTTTGTATATTTTTTTGAGAACTATTTATGTAAAACCATACGAAAATTTGTGTGCTACACTTTTAGCAAATTTAATGCCCTCAGTTTGCAATAGAATTTTTATCAATAAAAGGTTCAACATACAATGAAATGCTGCATGACATTCTTTTATTAATTGAACAATTTTAATATCGAAAAAAAATTATAATATATCTGAATTCTCAAGGTTTCTGCGCACAAAAGGTTCTCAAAATAAATATTACACATTTGCAGACAAAGATTAATCAATCAATCTTGAAAATGTCATTTAAAACATTACCACAAAATCTTATTCGAAACAAAACATATTTCCTGTTTTTTAGCAAAACAAAACATATAAGAAATATTATAAATAATAATTCCTGGTCTATTTTTTAACAAAGAATATGCGAAAGCAATTTTGAATTTTTCCCAATAATAAACGATAGTCTTTCCTTTAGAAATTCCCAAATTTTAAGGGAAAGTCGTATTTATTCTCTTAAAAAGGAAAAGTCTACAAGATTTAGGCAAAGTTTGTGTCTTACGTCTTTTGTTTTTGAAAACGATATTCCCCAGGGTTATGCCAAGTTTATGTCTTAAGTCTTTTGTTTTTATTGACAATATATTTTTCCTCTCCTCCCTATTGTTTTCATCAATCTGTAGGAACTTCTTAAAGCTATTGTGAACAGATATATTATGTTGAGTGATTAATCTGTTGACATAGTAAACATAGAATATACGAATTTCTGTAGATTTTAATTCAAAACAAAATATATTTAGAAAGCGTTTTTTTTTTTTCAATATAAAATTCGTTCTTATTATTGTTTTTTTTTTGTTTTTATTATTCGATCTGTTCTGCCTTTTCATAGTTCTGTTTTTGGCTATCGAGTTTGAGATCGTTGTTTTTGTTTTCTGTAAGGCAAAAAAACAAACCTTCTTTAAAAAAGAATACATTTATTCAAAAACTCACTGTTTATGTTTTATTCAAAAACTCTCTGTTTAAGTGAAACCATAAAACTTATCCAAAAAGAAAACATCTTAAGATTTGTGCCAAGTTTGTTACTTAAGTCTTTTGTTCTAGGGCCATATCTTTGTTCTTTGAATCTCTTTTAATACCCGGTACATATTTTTCGATTTTTTGTAGAAAAATTCCTATTCTAAAATCTTTCGAGACAGGAAAATAGAATATAAAATTTTTAAAAAATTACCTTTTGAGAGAATTTTTAATCAAAATCTATGCCAATTTTTGCATTTGTAGAGACTTTTAAGATATCTTTCGTAGAAACAAATATTTGTTTATCATAAAAATACATTCTGGCATAGACTTCTCAAATTTTGTAGAACATTTTACTTTTACAGTGCCTACAGTTGAGTTAAAAATGGGCGTAATTGCCCCGCCCCTTTTGGTACTTCCCTCACAAAGCGAACAAATCGTAGCAAAATTGAATATATTATAACTTTAGTTTCAGCAGACTCAAACACCCCTAATTTGGTACACTACTCGGCTTTTTTAGTCTCTACAGTTCGGGTAAAAATGGGCGCAATTACCCCGCCCCTTTTGGTACTTCCCTCACAAAGCGAGCGTTAATACCAATACACAGAAACACTTGAAATTCGTTGTAGGTCAATGTTCTTTAAGTACCTAATAAACAGCTCAGAATGGGCTTCTTTGTCAGCCCCCTTCTGCTACCCCCCACACATATTGACAAATTCATATAAAAATAATTTTCCCATAACTTCTGTAGCTATCTTCTAAATGTCTTCAAATTCTCGATTTTTCACTAATTTTACAATTAATTAAGAACGATCTAAATTTTTCCTCCATTTCCCACAGAATCAACCAAATTCCATATCACCTTCTTCGTATTTTTTTAGTTTACTTAAATGATTTTTTTTCACTTGTTTGGAGTACAACATCTTTTTTCTTTCAGATTTTTTTTTGTTGAAAAATGTAGTCTAAAATCCATATTGTGCTATACACCTGTCTTATCTGATTTCCTTGTTGTAGCTGATTGTACCGAACAGGAATTTGGGTCAAGATTTTTAGAACAGAAATAAAATCAAGGCTTAACACACAACTCCTTTATCTAGAAAAACCCCCCAAAGCATAAAACAGAAAACAGGATTAAACCCCCTCCCCATCCCCCAATTCACATCCATTATTGCCATCCGTATGACTATGTGTAAACTTGTAAAAGACGGTTCATTGCCAATAAACGCAAAGAGCTTATAACAGTTTCTTGTTTCTGGCCAAATGGAATTCTTTAACAACAACCAACCAAAACCTCTTTTTTTATGGCTTAAAATACAAACACAGACAGGCTAAAAAATAAGGCAGCGCAACCCAAAGCCAAGCCAAAACGTGTGTATACCTCACGCAGAACGGTATCGTAAAATAAAACAGTAAAGCATGCAAAAAAAACACCAACAAAAAATTCAAAGGAAAAAAGAACACATAAAACACACGAAAAAAAATCGGACAAAAAAAGAACTGGTTCCGGCCGAACAATGTAAGCCAAAAGAATAATCAATCAATAACTTGGCTACGGCTCAAACACAATTACCACACAACACATGCATATGTACATACAAACGTTCCACAACACCACAAAAATTCTGAACAAACAGGAAACCCCACCAAACCAAAGCAACAAACAAACATGCATATACTCTCGTACGAGTAGCATAAACAATCAACGAACGAATAGACAAAAGAACGAGGCAGGCGCAGCAACAAAATAAACTCTTTTCGTGTAAGACTACACCAAGAACCAAGTTTGTTGTCTAAGTCTTTTGTTTTTCAACATACATACAGTGTATATTCTAAGGTAGTCGTCAGTCTGTAGTTCATAGCTATTTTCCTTGCCTCTTAACGTTCTTTGGCCTGCTTTAATGAATTTTAATTTTTCTTCTTTTATTATAAATAAAAATTAATAAAAAAAAGAAAACTAGACACCGTTCTAAAGGTATTTTTTCAAGTTTTGTTTTGATTTCTTTCCTGATTTTATTTTTTTATTTATTATTTTTTCCTCAACAAGAAAATGAAACATACGAACAACAACTTGACAATGCTAACAAGTCTCAGACAAACGCACACACACGCACACTCCACAAAAAGAGAAATTAAAAACTGGGGGAAGAGCAAACATAACAAAAACAACATTGGCAAATTTAAACTACAAACAATTTCACATTGTCTCTCTTTTTTTTACATACAAAAATAACAACAATCTGCCTGATATCTGTGAAAAAATGTAAGAAGCAAAAGTTGTGAGTTAAAAAAAAGAAAACTGAAAATAATGTTCAAAAAAATATTTGCATTTCTATTTAGCAGTGACGAGCATACCTAATAATAACAAGTGCTAAAAATGTTACTTTCTTTTCATAAACTTTTAAAATGTGTATGGCAGACAAAATGCTAAGTCTTAGGCCTTGTAAAACTTAGCCAACTATCCGGATTAATGAGTCTGCGTGACAAAGTTTTTTAAAAATTTGTTATAAGGAAAAGTATAGGGCAACGAAGGTCATAGAGATTTCTTTAAAAAATATTATTTATATTTTTCTAAAGAAAATACTAAAACAATATATTATGTATTTATTTGAAAAGAAATTTTATATCTACAAAATAATTTCCCACTACATTTATAATGTCTAAAATTATAAAAAAAACAGCAAAAAGATTCTGTTTCATTACAATTATCGTTTGCGTCTTAAGTCTTTTGTTTTTGTTAACAAGGTATTCCCTCTTCTCCGCTTTATTGTTTTTATTAATCTGTAGTAACTTCATAAAGCTATTCCGAAAATAGTATATCAAATATTGCTTAATTAATCTGTTGACATAGTAAATATAGTACTTCACGCAGGAAAATAATTGGTTGGAATTCGATTGTAACAATAAAAAAATAGTACTAGCAACAAAAAGTATATTGCCTACACCGGTTATATTTATATATAAATAGTTGAAACAACAATAATAACATGGATACGATCAAATGAAAATGATTGCAACAAAATCGATGGTTGTATCAATCGATTTAAGATTCTTGTTTCATTGACACTCGGTTAGTTGTGATAACCAATTTTAAACTTTCATTATAGTACCATATGGTCGATTTTTGGTTCCGACAACCAATGTTTTATTCTTGACAACAGAAATTGTAGCAATAGACCAAAGATTATTATTGCAACGAATAATTGGTTACTACAACAGAAAAAATATTAATAAATAATCGTTTTTTGGTTATCCCAATAATTTCCCAAATTTAGTATAATGAAATGTATTTTGGGAAATACAACCGAAATATTGGTTGCTGTTCATTCGCTGATACGTGACAAACAAAAAATAAAATTACTCGACATAAATATATAGTCAACATTTTGTTAAAGAACGGTATATGTAGTCAAAAATAATCTCGTGTGGATAATAATGTGTGGAATGCAGAATATGTTGTGCATAATGTTTTACATAGATACAAAATAAAAGCAACAATCATGAAATTGAAAGCACAGGGTTAAGCGACATTTGCATTGAAGTTTTGGGTTTTTTTTTCGTGTACTAAAATTTATGGCAAATATTTCCACATCTCATAATACGAGTAGTGATGAATTTGTATTATGGGATTTTTAATTTTGTTATGAATTGTTTAGTTTTTTGTTCAATAAATAAAATAAAAATTAAAGAAAACTGTTTTTAATTAATTGTCGGTAGTATATGACGAACAATTTGTCAGAACAACCAATTTTCTAAAACAGTTGGTTGTGGCAACATACAACAGATAATTTAGCCACCATTTTCGTAGTTGGCGCAACCAAATATGATTGTTGTCAACATGGAAGCAGAAGTATACCACAACCAAAATGTTGGTTGTCCTGATGGAATCGCATGATAGTAGACAGAACTACCAAAATTCGGTTGGCAAATAATTGATTAAGTTTGGTTGAGGCAACCAAACTGTATTCTGTGTGTGCTTAATTTCAAAACAATTGGATGTAAAATACAGCTTCTCTACGGCTAAAGGGCCAAATCGGCGAAACATATACGATATGGGGGCTATAAATAATTCCGAAACGATTTCTTGATTCTAAGTTTGCAGTGTTGGTCCATAGATCAAGAAACTCTACCATGCTAAATTTCGAAACAATTGGATGGGAAATACAGCTTCTGTATGGCTTAAGGACCAAATCGGACGAAACATATATATTGGGGCTATAGCTTAATCTGATCCGATTTCAACCAATTGCAATAGGCTTTTTTCCAGGTGCGCAAGACTCTTAACTGCAAAATTTCAGTACTCAACGAACAACATAAGATGGACAGACAGACTGAGGGACGGACGGGCAGACATGGTTAAATCGACTCAGCTAGTGATTCTGAGTCGATCGGTATACTTTATATGGTGGGTCTAGCTGTAGTATTTCTAGGTGTTACAAACATCTGCCATGAAACAGACTTCTAAAACACTATGCACAAAAATCAAAATTGTTATTGAGAAAAAGCAATTGAATATTTCAGAATAGATGTTGAAAAAAAGCGAAGAAGTTGAAGTATTAAAATTTAAACAATTGAAATTAAGGAAACAGATATTGTAAAAGAAATTGAAATATTAAAATTGGAACAATAGAAATTGAGGAAAAAGTGCAACATTTTCTTTGCCATTTTCTCGAAAAGTTTACTTTTCTAAGGCATTTTAAAAAATTGAAAATTGGAGTTAAGTTAAAATCCAAGGACTGCATCATTTCCAACTAAAAAGTGCAAATATTTTTTAGTATTACACGTCGACGGGGTAACATTTTTACAGAAACGAAATCGCCAAAAAAATTTAATATAAAACAATTACAGAAACGAAATCGCCAAAAAAATTTAATATAAAACAATTACATTTAAATATCGATACCTCCATTCTAAAACATACTACTTTTCAGGAGAAGCAAACAAAGTTTTATGCATTTTTTAAATTTGTATCGAATCCCTTTATAATGCAAATCGAATGACCTTTACTGTTTTATGAATAACTTTACATTGAGTTGAGGGATAACACAGTGCGACAGTCCAAAAACCAAAAACCGCAATACTATTTTTCTTGTAGGTCTTGGCGAGTAGAACAACGTTTGTTCTACGAAATTTGCCGGACACCCCCAAAATCCGGATTTACGGGTAAAAATCGATTTTCTTGTCTTTTTCCACTTGAACGCCTATAACTTTCTTAACTATCAACTGATTTTCAATTTCAAAGATTTTGGAAAGAAGAGAAATAGACCTTTCGAACGATGTATATTTTGTTTATTTGAAGCGGTTGGAATATAGGTTTATTTGTTGTACAAACACATTTTTTTCATTTTTGTCCCTCATTTTCTAGTTTAGGCAATGTTTTTACCAAATATATTTTGAGATAACCGTACGATTAATTAATTTACATATATAGTATATTTTATAAGGAAAAATGCAACCAGTCTCTTAAAAATCCGTTTGCAATTGACAGAGGTATTAAAGTTTCATTAAAACTAAATAGGTATATCGGTTAATAACTAACAAAGTTATAGGCGTTCAAGTGAAAAAGGCTAGAACATCGGTTTTTTAGCCGCAAATCTGGATTTTGGGGGTGTCCGGGGAATTCCAAAAAAAGATTCGTGTTTTACTCGACAAGACCTACAGGAAAAATAGTATCGCGTCATTTGCTTCTCAGCTTGAGTTTATTTTGTCGCACTGTGTAATCACCAAATTTTGACTGAATATAATTCGAAATATTTAGAAATTAAAAATCAGTACCCCAAAAACTAGCAAAGCTGACTTAGCATGTTTTGGGATGGAGGAATCCATGTATAGAAAAAATGCAAATAGAAATCAATTTTGATTTTAATTTTGATTTCTGATATGTATTAATTTATTTGTATATCCTCGACCATAGGATGGGGGTATATTTATTTTGTCACTCCGTTTGTAACACCACTAAATATTGGGATTTAAAATGGGTAATATCAGTCCATTTTTGGATATAGCCCTCATACATATATAGCATCTCCCCGATTTGACTTCTTAATGACATAGAGACCACAAATGTCAACTGATCGGGCTGAAAATTGGTAACTGGGGTTTATATACCCCGAAATCCTTCACACGAACAACGGTAGTCATAGATCCATGTTTTGATATAGCCCCCATAAAAAGGTCACTCTAGATTTGACTTCGTAACGCCACAAAAACCCCAAATTTCAACGAATTGGGCTGAAATTTGGTCAAATGAGTTTATTAGTACCCGTAACCATTCACAAGCGATCCATGGTGGAAAGTATATATTAGATTAGGCATGGCCGAACTTAATCCGTCTTTACTTGTTTTTTTTTTCAATTTCGCCTTCTCAATTTGTTTTCGATTTTTTTTATTTATCTACTTCAGTTTGTGTTTTATTTAATTTTTGTATTCTTCTCTATTTGAATTTGAAATTATGTAATTTATGTTTGCTGTAACGTATTTTTAAGCCTTGATTTTAATGTTCTACAATCTTGACCCAATTCCTGTTTACAGGTCTTTGTTTTAGATCTTCAATGTTTGTTTTTCTCTCTCTCACATTAATTTATAAACACCTTGAACTTTGTGAAGAGTTGAATGCAGTTTATTTTATTAACTATTTTTTGAGTTTTGTCAATACTCATTTAATTGTTGTTGTTTGTTTGTTGATATTTTACTTGTTTTTTTCAGTTTTTATTTGCTTTTTGCCAAACTAAAAACAATAAAACAATACAAAATCGTCGCGATCGTCATCATCATTAGCAATAGATATGGATTTTTTTAGTTTTTTTTTGTTGACTATGACTGCATTTTTTCATGTTTTCTGACAACGACTACGACAATGGAGACGGAGACGGAGACGACCACGACGAGTACCAATACACCACACCTTCTAAGGCATCCGCTGATAAATTTAAGATGGCTGCTGCAATTAATTAAAACAACACAACAACAACAACAAAATAACTACAAAATAAAACCATGCATACCTTTGGCAAAAAGATGTCATTAAAAATTCCTTAACCAGAGTTGAAGCTCTCTAACTTAAATATTTTTTTTCTGGACAGTGAAAAAAATCAATGAACTTTTTTATTTGGTGTTAAAATTCAGCAAAATGCCACGCAGTAGATTTTTTTGTGTGCGTTTTTGTTTCTTCAGTTTTTTCTTTAACTTTAAGATTTTTTAGTTTTTATTTCCAGAATTTTCATGAAAAAAATAGATAAAGATAATGCACAACGATTTTTTCAATATTACAAACAATCCGTTGTGGCATCAGTTATTAGAAGGAAAAAAATCACAGACATTCCATTGTTCACCCCAAAAGAATGACACTTGATTTGTAGGAAATCTTAAAACGAAATTATATACAAGAATACTTATATATGTATGTATATGTATGTGCACACAAACAGCCACACACATTTATACACTGTACTGATTTGATTTTATAAACTACAACACACCTTTTAGACACACATATAGGTACACTCTCGGTTAAACTCAGGTTATCTTTGCTTGTCGTTGTTAACTTGTTGGCCGTTGTATGGGTTTTGTACGGTGCGGCGGTGAAGATTCGATTCTTTAAGGTTGTATGGGTTCAGAAAAAATATACTCGATTCTCTCGTTGTAATAATTTTTTTTTGTATAAGAAATCTCTGTATTCTTTTTTTATTCTTTCTTTTTTTTTGAATATTCCTTCTTTTTGTGTTATAGCACTTTGTTATTTTTTTTCTCTCTCTTTTATTTTTTCTCGTTCCAACTTTACACGTTTTAGAGAGACGTTTGGGGTTTTTTTTCCAGTAAGCGCGTTTGGTTCGAAACACCACTTAAACGCTCGACAGTCAACAGGCAACTAACAGGTACAAACTCAAAACGTAACACAAAATGCCAAAGCAAGTTCTTGTCCGAATGGCTAACTAACTGAAATACACAAACACAAAACTCACAACTCAAACTCAGAGTCGCAGTCAGTCTCAGTTTCAGCCAAGACACACAGCTGAAAAGCAAATAAAACGTGTGACTTCGAAAAAGGAGAACGAACGTAAAAAAAACAATGTACGTGAGCTCACTTTTAAACTAATACACACGCTTTCCCTTTTAAAACAATTCGCTCTATTAAAACAAAATTCTTTATACAAAAATCCTTAGAAAAATAATAAAAACCCCAAAAAATAACTCAAATAAATTTAAAATCATTTTGAATCCTATTATTTCTTCTAATTCTTCTCTTGAAATTAAAAAAACAACATTAATGCTCTCTTCCTAACCTTTTTTTTTGTGTATCGCCTCTTTTGAACTGTCAAATTGCATTGGAATGTTTATTAGCTGGAGAGAGCCTTACCACACCGAACCATAGATGGAAAAAGTGGTACAATTGTACCATTTCTGGTACAATTCATTTTTGACTGGTACGTTGGTACACAAATGACGATTATGGTACAATTTCATTTTTGTAAAATTGTATGGTGGTACACTTTGCCAGATTTGGGTACAATATAACCTCTAAATTTGTATAAAATATTCGTATCGTTACTAAAATCACAGCCAAACTCGTTACCAAAATAGGCAGCCAATAAATATTATGGTCAGTACGCTGTAACTAGTGACTGACGATTCCCAATAATAGTTCGTAGTATTTGAAAACAAATCAGCTGACTTCCTACGATACTGTATGAAAACAAATCAGCTGACTTCCTACAATACTATTGTAATAATTAACATTTTTTAAGATCAATAATTTCAAATGCTGTTTTTCTTCGATGGCAAACGATTAATCATGTATAAAATAATGGTCTTGAAGCCGGGAGAGTATCCTAGTTTTGCAAGAAAACTAGATAAAATGTAAAAATAATTGTGTGTGTATGATTTTTTAAAAGTTAGCATGACAAATGGATATATTTTTGATTTTATAGCGAAAAACGAAATAGCCGATCTTACAAGTAGACAAAATACGTTTGGAACTTTTAACAAAAATGTAATCGTTTTTTTGAATATTTTTTTCCTTTGGTACAATTTACTTCAATTTGGTACATTTTTGTTGACGTCGTGGTACAATTCGATTTTTTTGAAATTCCATCAGTGCACCGAACACCGGTGTTGCTCACCTCAGTCATATGATCGTCGGAGAAGGAGAAAAGGGTAGGGGGAGGTCGAAATGTCGAGGGTTTTTTTATTCGTTCGTTATTCTCTTATGTGAGCAAATTCGCATCAAACGCCGAACAAAGCAAAAACAGTAAACAATAGTTACAGATGAGCAAACAAAAGACTTAAACAACAAACATGATTTAACACAGGGTGAATCAGAGAACATTTTACTTTAGAGAAAATCATAACGTTAACTTGAACGAAAATGAAATAAGGACTATCCTAGAACAAAACCAGCAAAGGAAGGGCAAAAAAGGGGCGGAGCCGACTATATTGTACCCTATACCACCCTATTAGAGAATAATATGAAGAAATATTTTTCTAATGATAACACACTGCGACAGTCCACTGCGACCAAAATCCGCGATACTATTTTTCTTGTAGGTCTTGGCGAGTAAAACAACGTTTGTTCTACGAAACCGATTTGCTTGCCTTTTTCACTTTTTCACTCGATATGAATGGGCAATATCGGTCCGATTTTGGATGTAGCCCCCATATATAGCATCTCCCCAATTTGAATTCTTAACGTCATAGAGACCACATATGTCAACTGATCGGGCTGAAAATTGGTAACTGGGATTTATTTATATCCGGTATCCTTCACACGAACAACGGTAGTTATAGGTCCATGTTTTGATATAGCCCCCATATAAAGGTCCCTCTTTATTTGACTTCGTAACGCCACAAAAGCTCAAATTCCAACGAATTGGGCTGAAATTTGGTATAATGAGTTTATTAGAACCCGTAACCATTCACATGCGATCCATGGTGGAGGGTATATAAGATTCGGCATGGCCGAACTTAACGCTTTTACTTGTTTATATATGTATTCTGCACTTTTTGTGCTGGATTTAAAGAATTTCTCTATGTAAAATTTCATATATGTACATCGATTGAAAAATATGACTTCCATAGCCCTTAGATGTCTAATCGGAGTATATATACATATGTATATGGGACTATATTTAAATCTGAATCAATTTCGGAGTAAAATTGCGACCTGTACTTTGCAGACAACTTAACATGGACAGACAGGTGGACGGACGGACGGACGGACAGACATGATTATATCGAATCTGCTAATGATTCTGAATATATCGGTATACTTTAAGGTGTGTTTAGCTCCAATATTTTAGGACAAAACAAACTTATCAGGCATGTCAAAGGTTTTATACGAAATTGTTCGTTTTTCAAAATCGTGTCGTTTTATTTTGGCTTCTACAGCTCTTGTACGTTTTCATGAAACCGAAAGAAAATGAAAACCGAAACAGCTGTTTCAGTCACCGCCCTCAAGAATATCGGTTCCACTCCAAATTCTGATTGGCGGTAGTGAAAATAAAAATTGATTAAAACATCAATTTTTAAATTGACCAAAATCTTGGCTTGATTAATGTTTCTGTGTTTGTTCCTTTAAATATATAACAATAATTATTATTAAATTAAACATTAAAATAAAAACCTACATTTCATTGATCGAATCTTGTTTTTGTTGTTTCTTTTTTTTAGTTTCAGGGTTGCATTGTCCCTTATTTTTTTTTGTTTTATGGCTACTTCAGTGGATATAGCACTTCGAAGACCAAAAGTACAAACTTTTTCGTGCGAAAAGTATTTGAAATAGCTTTGTTTTCTTGAAATTAATTCAAATATTATTCACACCTAATCTTTAATAGATTTTTTGACTTTTCTGGAGTTTAAATTACTAAAAACATAAATTCCACTAAACGGAATTTCATTTTTCGGTTTACGTTTTCTGTAGAAGCTAAAAACGTTTTCGATTTCAAAAACGTAAATTCTTGTACGATTTTGCACTCTGTGACATACCTGTATATGTCACTATCGCTTTGAGAAAGATTGGCGAACCTTTTGGTAACTCCCACACAAAGGGACTATTTAATACAAAAAGTTAACTGCTTATATCTTTATATTTTATGCAGTGTAAAGCTTTTATAGTACCAGCAGTCCGATGGAAAATGGGCGTTATTGGCCTCCCACACAACATGATTACGTAAATACAAGTGCACATAAACACACAACTCATGTTTTAAAGTCGGTATCCATCATAACTTCAAAACTACTGAACCGATCGTTTTGAAATTTTGAACTCTATTTATCCCCTCACCTTAGAGAACCAAGTATGTTCGGCGGATATCCGTTTTGGGTCATTTTAAGTCATTTGAGCAATGTCCGTCCATCCGTCTGTCTGTCTGTGTATCTGTCTGCTGGTTGGTGCGCACGATAACTCTCGAAAGGAGTAACCGATTGACTTCAAATTTGGTATGCGACAATATTTTCTCAATCTCCGGCTAAGTTCGAAGATGGGCCATATTGGTCCACTCCTTCTAGGTACCTCCCCCACAAAGGGTTAACATTTAGTGAAATATTGATTCTTTAATAACTTCTATACTACTTACTCGAATCTTCTGAAATATTAGTCGCTATCACCTCGAGAAAAATGGGTGAAGTTACCACGCCGCTTTTGGTACCTACCACGCAAATGGACTATTTTGCACCAAAAGTTAACTGCGTATAACTTTAATATCAGTTCATAAAAATACGTAATTTTTTGTACAGTGTAATGATTTGATAGTACCTAGAGTCCAGAGAAAAGTGGGCGTTACTGGCACACCCTTTTTGGTACCTCCCACACAAATGGACCATTCCCACAAAAAATGAATAGCTTATTACTGTAATACCAGTGCATACAAATACTTGAAATTATGTACAGTGTAATTCATTTACCTACAGTCAAGTGAAAAATGGACGTCATTGGAATGCCCCTTTTGGTACCTCCAACACAAATGGACTATTTTGCCCAAAAGTTAACAGCTTATAAATTGAATACCAGTGCATATAAATACTTGCAATTTTGTACAGTGTAATGCTTTTATAGTACCTAGAGTCCATAGAAAAGTGGGCGTTGTTAGCACGCTCCTTTTGGTACCTCCCACACAAATGGACCATTTTGTACCAAAGTTAACAGGTTTTAACATTAACCCCAGTGAATATAAATATTTGAAATTTTGTACGGTGTAATGCTTTTATAGAATCTAGAGTCCAGAAAAGGTGATCCTTTTGGAACCTCCCACACAAATGGACCATTATGTACCAAATGTAACCAGCTTTAAATTTATATAAATAAATACAGCTATTTAAATTGATAATAATTTAATTAAAACAAAAAAAATAAATTTACGATTATTTTTTTGGGACTCAAGGTGAGGGGATTCATAAGTCGGTTTACCCGACTGAAACTTTCTTACTTGTTCTGTACATAATTTACGAAGAAACGGTGGGGAGTATTTTTCAAAATTGTTAATATTTTGAATGTACAATAACAAATTAGCCGATTTTTTTTGCAAAAGCGAATTTGTTTGCATCAATGTGTTCCCAAAAATTGAAAAATAGAAATTTTGAAAAACCCTCCCAGCGTTACCTGAGGAAAACAATTATCTAACGAAATAATTTAGGTTTTTTGATTTCAGTTGATCCATCGCCGAGTTATGATGGACACCGAAAATACACTTTTTTCCGAGACGCTTCCGAATAATTGCTGCCATTGTCATATTTTTTATTTCTTCATGAAATTTTTACACAATATACTTCGAAAGTTGTACTATAATATACCATAGGTTTTAGTCAAAAGATTTTAACCGTGTCGTCACAAAAATGTCCCTTTTGCACGAATTAACGTTACACCCACTTCATATTTAATTTATTTCAGACGATTATAACTCGAACCTAAAAATTCAAGTTCGTGAAATAGCAGATGTTAGTTCGGGTGTGCCTCATTAGAAAATCTAATAATAGAATATTCCACTGCATTCTCCCTTCAAGTTAAATTAAAAGTTCTTGGGGTCATTTATTTTTTGCCACATTCTTTTATTAATTTTTCTTTTTGTTGTATGTATAGTATTTTTAAAATAATCGTATTTTATTTTTATTTATAATTCTTAATCAAATTACTTTGTTTTATTTTAAGTTTTAGTTTTTTATTTGTTACTTTTTTGTTTAATATTCGGGGATGACAGAGACACTAAGAAATACTTGAAATTGAATTTGTTTGGGGCGGTATACTGCTGTTTAAGATTTTTAGTTTTCAAGACTTTTAAATTACCATTTAAATTGGAAAATGGTTTGGGGGTATACTAAATGTTGTTTGCGATTGTGTTTAAGGTTCGAATTGTTTCTTTCTTTCTTTTTTTAAGAGGGCAGAACTAATTTTAAACATAAAATTTCAAATACGAAATTGCGTTTTCCTTTTTTCGGTTTGTTTATGGTTAGTACTAAAAAAAGAAATTTTTGTTAATTTTGTTTTGTTTTCTCGTATACTTGAATTTGCTTTTTGTTAATTTCGTTAACATTAAATATACAACTTAAATAGAACAAACTTAATAGTGGTAAGGTATTAATTTTTTTTATAGGGTAGCCAGTATTTTTTTGGAGGGGGTGGGGAAGGATTTCTTTGATTTGAGTGAGAGGAGGAGGCTTAGTTTTATGTTTTAATCTAAAAAATATTGCATCAATATTGTAGGTTTTTTATATATAGTATGTTTTATGTATATTATTTTATTTGTATTTTGTATATAGTATATTATTTATAGTTCAAGGACAATGGTTGGTATACACGTTTATTTCGTTTTATGGTTTTATTTTATAATGTTTGTTTCTCAGCTATTTAATTACCGATTTTTTTTGTTTCTTTTTGTCAGTATACATTGAATGTAGTGGGGGGGGTGAATTTATGTTCCTTCCTTTCTCTAGCATCTAGAAACGAGAGTAGCTTTGTTTTATTTTGTTTGTAGAAGTGGGGTTGTTTCATTTATTATTTAAATATTTTTTGTTTTGCAAAATGAAAATTAAATTTAATTTATTTCGTATACATTTGAAAAGTTTAACGTTTTCTGATTTTTGCTTTTTTTCTCGTATAACTGCGTGTGTTGTTTGTGTTTTGCTGGTATGATTTAATTTGATTTGTAGTATTATCGAATGTTATTAGTTAGATTAGCTCAAATTATTTTCGCTTTTAGTATACATACGGTTTCAAAATTTCTCAAGTATACTTTGGAGTTTGTGTTACAATTACAATTCTAATCCTAAAATTAGTAAATACCAAAAAAAAATGGAAAATACTTTACGTATATGCGGCTTTTACTCTGCTTATCTATTAGAATAGAATTCAAAAATGAAATTTAACTGAATCAAATAAAGGCAAAACAAGTCGAAATCAGAAGTTCAAAAAAAAGCAAAAATAAGAAAACTATTGCAGTTTTAGAGGAAAAGTTGTTTACCAACGCCCGTTAAAGGCGTTGTAGCTTTTCCTCCATTACACTTAAATACTAATTGCTAAAAACTAAACCCAAATAAAAAGTAGAAGGGAAAAATAGAATAGAAACAAATATTTTTTTAAGAAAATAATACACCTACTAAAGAAGAATTCCGACACTTTAAAAAAGCACGAATTTTAAGTAAGGAAGTTTTTTTTTTTTGTTAAAGAATACTAAAAACAAAGTGCGTTAGTTTAGAAAAATTGTTTTGTGTTTGGGAACTCATTAAAGTTCTCTCTAGTATTTGTTATCAAAATAACGTCCTCAAGGGCTAAGATCTTGATGCAGGGTTGGATCGTAGCCGCCCATGCTATTGTCATACGGCTGCTGTTGATCATAGCCTCCGGAACCCATGGAATAGCCCATCGAGTCTTGGGGAGGTGCTGGTGACATCATAGGTGTCGTTGTACCGCTGGGGGGTCCTGCCATGGAATAGGGAGAGGCGCCAGCCGCCTTCTTCGCAGCATACAAATTTGCCTCTTCTTGGGCTTTGCCTATGTTCTTCTTGTAGCGAATACGTTTATTGCCAAACCAATTCGAAACTTGTGAGACCTGTTTTATTGCAAAACAACAACAAAAAAAGAACAACGATTATTTATTTCTGCTCCTCTGCATATCTTACATCTAAACTATTAACAGTCTTCAGAATAAGAATGTCTTATTTGTGTTTTATATATACATATAAATAAGATATTCTTTTATTTTTAAACATCTTCATTATAATTATAATATGAGTTTATCTATCCTAAGGATAATCTCTTATTATAATTATAATAATGCATCTTTAGCGAACAGATGCAACTCAGTCACTGCATTTCAAAATGAATGCTTTACGTCACTACAATGCTAAGCTATGCCTTCGATAGTTTTTGTTTGTTTGTGCTCTCTCGTCTATAGTTTAGCATTGTACTGACGATTTATTCCCTTTTTTTGGTTTAGTACGAACGATCGAACGACACTTACAGTTATGCCACATTTACGTGCCAATTCCTCTTTGGCCTCCTCGGATGGATAGGGATTACTCAAGTGACTATAGAAATACTCGTTGAGTATTTCTGATGCCTGTTTGCTAAAGTTACGACGTTTGCGACGTGCGTCTAGGAACCGTGAACGCAAAATCATGACCGCCTCACAGGTTGACTGTTTCAATTGCATTTGAATGGAACTGAATTTCTTGTGGATAATTTGTACCATACGCTCAATCTCTTTGGGAGTAATGGGCCTGAAAGAAAAAACAGATATTGTTTTGATAATTTATTTTGATTTTATAACAATTTTTGTTATCTTTCCAGCGAAGAACTAAAAATGTGTCTATTGTTTTTCTATTCTACTGATTTTGTTTCGTGATTTTGGATGTCTTGCATTTTTCAAACTTTTAAACAATTTATTCCTATCACTTGGAGCCCAAATAGTTAGCTTAAAACTGAGAGTATATTGGACGTAGTTTCAAATTAGTAAACTTTTTCTTAATCTTCTGATTGTGGTTCATCATATTTTTAATAATTTCTAACTTTTTTCCTTTTTTGCACTTACACTAACTACTATTCCAAATTTAACACTATACTCGTATTCAGATTACTAATATACTGATTTTCTTTCCTGTTTGGTTTACTTTCTCTTTTTGTGAGAACAAGTAATTTTTTTAAACTTTTTTCTAACTTTATTTTAATACCGCTATCGATTCTTTTCACAAATGCCCTAAAATGGGAACCATATTGGATCCGTTATTTTTGGATTGTAGGATAACTAAAATCTGAAAATCTTTTCCTTATTCTTTGGTTCTTTTCTTTAAACTGAATCAAAATTGGATCTTTGGGTCACAAAATACACTTTAACGGCGAAAAAGTAACATAAAACAAAATATATCGGGGACAATTTTAATAAATTAAATAAGTATACAGAATATATAATATTTGAAGATTTTTTTAGTTTTCAGGTACAAATTTAATTTATTTGAATATTTCGGAGAAAGAGCATGAAATACTTTTATATATACATATATATATTTATTTTGAAGTACTAGACAAACGTTCTTGCATTTTCCCTCCAACAAATTTTCATTTAATGTTATCCAATAAGCAATTGTGTTCCTAACAAAAAATTATATTACGGAAAGTCATTAGGATTTAATATAACAAAATTTTTTTTGTTAAATTTGCTATATTAGACAGAGCGCTTCTCAGCCATTTTGTCCACGGTCCTTATGGTATCCCAACGCTAAATTTACTTGAGTCTACTGATCCCAGTACTGGTTAAATTTTTACGTATCACTGATCTGATTACGAAGAGAATGATTGGAATCAGTTTATAACGTCCTTCGTTGAGGTCATAGCTTCTTCTTAGTAGATGTCGGATTATGTAGTCCTTAGTAGAGGCCATAGCTACTGCTTAGTAAATATACAATTGGTTTATATCTACTCTTTAAGGCCATCAGTTGGGTTATAACTCCTTAGTACGACCAGCTGGATTATCTACACCTTAGTATAGGACTAGTTCGGACCAATTTTCTATGTTGAACGATTAAATGTATACATTTAATTGGCTTAAAATGTAACTTACGCTGTCTGATATTGGAGGGATAGGTACAGTAGGTATTCTTTTAGAACAGTACTTGGGTATGTTACAAAGTAGCAATTCACTACCTCCAATAACAATGACATGTTGTAGTTACTGGTTTTTATACCCTCCACCATAGGATGGTGGATTTATTTTGTCACTCAGTTTGCAACACCTCTAAATATTGATCTGAGACCCCGTAACGCATATATATTCTTAATCGTCGCAAAATTCTAAGACGATTTAGCCGTCTGTCTGTCCGTCCGACTGATGTAATCACGCTACAGTCCGTAATAATAAAGCTAGGTTGATCAAATTTGTTAGAAATACTTCTTAAAGTTCCAGGTTGTTTCGGATTGCAAATGGGCCATATCGGTCAATGTTTTGATACAGCTCCACTATAGAGGTCGCTCCAAAATACGGATTTTGAGCCATAGGTTAGGTTAGGTTAGGTTAGAGGACGCGTAGTGCACTACCAATTGGAGTGCACTACTCCACCCGGAGACCGAAAGGTCCATTGTGTTAGTGCTATAAAGAATTTAAGATTTGGAGAAACAGTAGAAAAAGTAGGGAGCCCAATAAGGAGTGAAAAAACGGAAAAAAGAAATGTTGAATTAAAAGAGGATAGGGCAGAAAAGTTCTTGCGATAGACAATGCCGTTTAGGCAGATGGATGAGCGGTTGTCATCCCCAGCCACTTCAGGCAACTAATATAATTGAGGATACTGACGATTTTATGCGATGACAGAGCTTCGAGATCTTCGATCGTAAAGTCACCTAGGTAGCGGTGTCTTCTTCTAGAAAGAAAAGGACATTGGCAAAGAAGGTGCTCGATCGTTTCAAGTTCTTCTTCGTCTGTACAGAGACGACAGTAGTCCTCGGTGTCCCGTTGCTACTTTGATGTAAGTTCTATAACGTTACAGTGACCTGTGAAAACGCCCACTAACAGGCGTAAATCACTCTCTGTGAGGTTCAGCAAGTCCCTTGTTCTGGATTGTGACATAAGACGCCAGAGAGACCTAGCGATTTTACAGTCCGGTCTGGCTAACAAATTCTGGTTAACTTGATTTTGAGCCATAGATACCACATTTTTAAAGCAATTCAGCAGAAACTTTGCAGTTTTATTCCTTTTTGACAAGAATTCATCACAGGAAAAATTTTACAAATCGGTTCATATTTTGTTATAGTCACTCTATAGATGTCGTTTCAAAATATGTATACGTATTTAAGCCATAAATACCTCATTTTCTAAGCATTTTAATTGAATCTTTGCAGTTTGTATTTAATTAAGACAAGAATTCATTGCAGTAAACATTTTGTACATCAGTTCATATTTTGTTATAGTCACCCTATATGTAGATGTCGCTCATAAAAAGGTTTATTTAAGCCATAAACACCACATTTTCTAAGAAATTTAGCTGAAACATTGCAGTTTTTTTTGGCAAAAATTCATCTCAATAAAATTTATACAAATCAAATTTTATTTTGTTGTAGTCCCCGTGTAGATGTAGCTCTCAAAAATGCTATTTTAACTCATAAATATCACATTTTTCAGGTAAAGAGTTTGTCTAAAAAATTGCGGCAAAAAATTGCAGCGTTCCTTTTTTTAATAATTTACTTAAACAAAGAGGAGCATTACACGGTTTGCTCCATATCCAAAGATTTTTCCAGTAATAAAATTGAATGCAATCCATGGCGGAGGGTATATGAGATTTGGCATGGCCAAACTTAACGCTTTCACTTGTTTTTATATAAACAATCTGCGGACCGGCCTGTTCCCTTAACTTCCTTAACCTGTCACGCATTTGCTATTTGCTCCGGTCCAAATTTCCTTATGGCTACGAACCATAATAAATTTCGCTCACCATTTGAGACCTCCTTCCCTTGAAGTTACCTCGGCAATCATTCATAAGCTACCAAGCTTAACGGCTTTTTGCCGTTCCCTTTACTTCGTAATTTTATTAAGTACATTTAAATTGCCCCAACCTCCGGTGAGAGCTATTTCACAGTTAAAAAATAATTGTGGAATTGGACATTAGACGAAATATCTGATTTTGAGATTTTAAAGGGAAAGTCTTCGTTACACTCTATATGAATATAAAATCTATGAATTTTTCTTAAATATATTGAAAGGCGACCCGTTGTAATTTTTCCGAGGAATATTTTTGTAGAATGTACCAGCTAAAAATGGGAAAATGACTACCACCTCTGGATTCAACCCATGGTCTCCTTTTTACGTTTTTTTAAGTTTTGTATTACTTTTGAAATATGTCCATTCTATTTGGCAGTTTACGCTACTGTTATGAAAGGAATTATTCCCTTACATTTTTCCTATTTATTTTGTTCTTTGGATTGAAGAATGTATTGCGAAGAATCCCGCTTAAAATAATCTCAAAAGATAAAAAATCTTTATGATTTCTAGAAACTTCCTAGCAAAATTTTTCAATATAAACCTCCTAAATATTAAAAGATTTTGAAGATTGGCATTTTTGGTGCGATCTCTCCGAATAATATAAGTTTGTGGAAGTCAAAAACACATTGCAGGGCATCAGTAAAATTATACCTTGTTATAATAAAATATTGGCAGTAGTAGCGATTCCAATTCTATAACCTTTTAAGTATTCATTTGTTAAGAACTATCGAGTGCTGTTCAATGGATATAGAACAATATCCTTGCTTGGTATTGGGATTAACATACATGTTTTTTCAAAGCAGGAGATTTGCACCCTCTTAACTTTTTAAAAAATTCCTATTTTAATAGAATTTCAACTTACCTTGTACGACTCTGTTCACGCAGCAGATTCATAACGTGTGTGGTGAACTCATTGCACGCCTGTTCATATTTCTCCAGTTCCTGATGATAGATCTGACGAATCTGTGCCAATTTGGCACGATAATCCGAATGTTCAATGGCATTGTCGGCGCCATCTATTGAAAGTGAAGAGCCTACTTTAATAAAAAGAAACCAAGAATACACGTACATCAGTATGACCTTTCTGTACTTTTACACTAACCTTGACTGGCGGCAGCCGCCGAAGCGGCAGCTGCACCACCACCACCTTTTTCAGGGCCAGCAACGCCCTCGGCGATGAGCATGTTATCCAAACGCATCAATTGTGGATCTGGAGGTTCCTCCTCTTGGGTATTGCGAATGGAGAGGACTGAAAAGAAGTTAATGAAAAAAATAGATAAAATCAAATATAAATCAAAAAACCATAAGGAAAAATCAAGTTATCTGGTAATTTTTGAGACAAATCAGATAAGTTTAGGTATAAGGATTTCTTATAATTCTACTCTTTTAAGTTAAGTGTTAAAGAAAGCTTTAATTTTTTTATGTCAGAAATTTTAAATGGGTTCCCTTTTGTTTTAACTCTCTCTCTCCATTTCTTCGCTTCTAAACAATTCATACAATTTCCCTGTTTTGCTTTGCTTTATAGCCAAAACAACAGATCTATGGAGGCTATAGTTATATATTATTAAAAGGCAAAAACGACAACAACAATATGAAAATCATCATCACGGCAGCAGCCAAGTGTTATTGAAGCAGAAGCGACGAAATGAAAAACATTTTCATTCTTTGTTACAAAACACAATATCGATATTTTTTCAGCTACTACTGCTGCTGATGATACTACTCCCCTTTTGTTGTTGGTGTTTTTGTTGTAGCCTCTACTGCTAAGATTTTGTTATAGACCATCATAAAATTTTATTTGTGTACGAGAATGAAAACAAAATGAGCATTCGAAGGCGAAAACACAAACAACATAGTTACACCAGCCAGAAGCAGCAGCAGCAGCATCAAGTAGCACTGGGAAGAACTCATAGGAGGAAACGAAAACAACGAAAAAACACACAATTTCTAAAGATGACGCCAACTGTGGCAAATAATAAAAAAGCACATCCAAACCCATCCAACCAGCGGCAGCAACATAGTCTTAGCATTGGTATTCATCCATCCACCATTCGACATTCAAGCATTGCGCTATCAAAACCCCACCAAGAGTTAAGGAATAAATGATGAACAAAAACGCCAAACACCATAGCTCGACGAAAAAGAAAAAATAGAATAAAAACTTTGTAGCAAAAACTTAACTGCGTTTCGTACGGGTTGGCATTGGGATTCCTTTCCATTCATCGTTGACTTCCTATCCGAACAAACAAACAAAGCATGGCCCGGCACGCAGGCAACGACATAAATGTCTTGGGAATCACTTAAGTTGTGCTGTCTTTCCCCACTTTAATCGAATAACTTTAATATGAATTAAGAGCAGTCAAGTCAGTCAGTCGTGTGGGCTAAAAACAAACAAACAGAAAAAACGGCCAATGTTTTGTTTTCCAAATGAATCGGGACGAGCAGGACTACATTCAGCAGAGATTTGAGATTTTCTGTGCGTTTCTTTTTTTTGCTTCTGCCCTTCAGTTTCTTTGCAATTAAAGTAAATTAATCATATTGAAATTTATTGGCGCAAAGTTTCTTAGTTCAGAGTTTTTCTACATTGTAGTTCACATTATCATATCTGTTTAAGAAACGTAAAGTTTATATAAGAGGACACCCAACGAAAAAAAAGCAGAGTGTATTTAAGGACTCGAGGAAAAGGAGGTAAGAGTAAATGATATAAGCTGAGAACGAAATAAATGAAAGCATGGACAATTATTTTCAAAAATGCCATCAGTAATTAGCTTACACCAAAAGTAGTCCAAATCATGTGTATATTTTAATCGCATCTTTGACAAAAATATCCCACCTGTAAAATAACTATAGGTCTTCTCTCAACTTCATTATGAAAGATCAACACATTTCCATATAACTCATGGCAGCTCAAAGACCATTCAAGAACGGAAAACGAGTGAAGGTCGAGTACTTCAAAGCTTCTTCAATGACCTCTTTATATCTTATTCAAACATAAAACATAAATTGCAAAATCTTATAACCTAGGTTTAGGTTAGGGTGGCAGCCGTATTTTTTACCAGCTCACATAAACCAGTTTAGGTCCCTAGTGTTACCACGGGCTGAAATGCCCCTCATCGAAACCAACCTGTTTGATATACAAATTTATCGATAGTACTAATATCGATACCGTGAATGTTAGACTGCCTAGAAAGGTATGTCCAGTCGTCGTTTACTAAAAGCGGGACAGTCGCATAGCAAATGCTCAATGCTCTCCACTTCTTCCTCATCTCCACAGCTTCTGCAGAAGTCATTAGAGTCAATACCCGGTCTTTTGGCGTGTTCGCCGATCAAGCAGTGTCTCTTCAGACCTGATACAAACGTGGACAATCTTTTCCTCTCTAGTGCGAGGAGATATTTTGACCTTCTCAGGTCATACCTTGGCCAGATTTGGCTAGCTACCCTGCAGGAGCCGATTTCTGTCCCTCTTTCGTTGGACTGCCTGATTGAGTCTTGCCTAGGTTAGATTAGGTTAAAGGACGCGTAGTGCACTAACAATTTGGCGTGCACTACTCCACTCGAAGACCGAAAGGTCCATTGTGTTAGTCCTATAAAGAATTAAAGATTAGGAGAAACGGTAGAAAAAATAATAGATTGAAAATGAGAGGGGGTGGAGGGGGCCCCAATAAGGATTGAGAAGAGCGGAAAAAAGGAATGTTGAATTAAAAGAGGAGGGGGCAGAAAAAATCTTGCAATAGACAATGCCGTTTAGGCAGATGGATGAGCGGTTGTCATCCCCAGCCACTTCAGGAAACTAGAATATATTTGAGGATACTGAGGATTTTAAGCGATGGCAGAGCTTCGAGATCTTCGATCGTAAAGTCACCTAGGTAGCGGTGTCTTCTTCTAGAAAGAAAAGGAAAGGAGGTGCTCGATCGTTTAAAATTCCTCTTCGTCTGTACAGAGACGACAGTAGTTCTCGGTGTCCCGTTGCCACGTTGATGTAAGTGCTCTAACGTTATAGTGGCCTGTAAAAAAGGCCCATTAACAGGCGTAAATCCCTCCTTGTGAGGTTCAGCAAGTCCCTTGTTCTGGATTATGACATAAGACGCCAGACAGACCTAGGGATTTTACAGTTCGGTCTGGCTAACCAATTAACTTGATCCCTCTTGCCTAAGCCAAGGCTTTTAAGAAGGTACCTATCACGTATCTGTTTTTGCACCGGTCCAATTCCCCGTAGAGTTCTTATAGAAATAAGGCAATGTCGTTTTCAGACTTCAAAATTCGATTTGACTGAGTCGATTTTTAGGAATAATGAAGCAAGAAGTTTGACCGATTACTTTAGGAAAATTATTTTTGAAAATGTCCTCTTTTATTTGTCCTCAAACTCTTCCATTCCATCTAAGTGATTAATTTAGATTTCTAAGATTTTTGATATATATTGAGAGGAATAATTTGGTGGCAATGGGCATAGTGGGTCGATCGTGTCCTTAAAGAAAATTTTACATAGGCGTCCTTTTTATTTCTTTCCCGGATATGCCGGATAAACACCAATGTATTGTGCATCATAAACGTCCCTGGTGTGATAAACTCCTTTGAATTACATACATATATATATATAATATTCATGGCGATTTAAAGCGTTAAAGAGGCAAGTAGGATAGTCGCGTGCTTTACAGAAAATAAGTGTAGAAGTGTCTCCTTTATTCCGTTCTTAGAAATAAACCCTAAATTATTTGGACTTCTGCCTAGGATAATTGATATTTTATATTTTGTTCAGGACAACTTTTATGGGTAACGGGAAGAGCTGGAGGGATTATTTTAAGAAAAGATTAATTTGTATTGCTTTCCTAGACATAAAACATAAGTTCCAAAGAAATTAATCTTTAAAATATCCAACCTCAACTTTGGTTACCAAATATCTCTGCAACGTGGCGTGAGATTTAAGTTATTTAAAAAAATTATCCCATACACAATTAATTCCACTATATTTATTTATGAATTTTCATTACATATGTATTTCCCATTGCCTACCTGTGGTATAGTTTCCCTCTAAATAAAATCTCCAAATTTAAGTCTATAGAAACCACAAAATAATGTTCCCAAGATGAAGCTCTCATGTCACATCATCAAGGGTCTCTGACTACCTTTTTGTGACATTCTTTTTAAGTAAACAAGTTTACTTTCCTTTTTTATACGCAATTTTTTTATCGAAAAATTTTGAATTTCCATAAAACACACTGGGGAATTTTAGTTTTTCCCAAATATGGTCATTTCAATGCATTTTAAAGAAAGATGCTCACAGTGTAAAAGAAAACAAAAAACCCCAAACAGACAACAACAAAAATCAGCAGCTTATAGTTGTAATGCAAAATGGGGGGAAGGAAGCATAACGCTCTAAGAGACTAAGTAAAGGTATTATCCAAGTTATCTTATCAGGTTTAAGCAACCACCACACCAGACCACACCGCACACCGCACACCGCACGCCACACGCCACACTCTGCATCCTGAATCAAGACCAATGTGCCAATACCTTTTAACAAAAACCTACCCTTTTCAACATGTAACTACTGAGTAACTACGAGTATCATCATGAAACGAGCGACACAGACACAAGTGTCTGAGTCAATGAGGAGTGGTATTGGATATTTGCGCTATTCCTCGAGAAGATACTCAACAAACAACGCACGTTTTCTCTGGTCTTGTGTGCAGCAGCACAAAAGTTGATTAGATTAAGAAAAGAAACTTTTTTTTGCTTTCGCCATAAACGCATCAGCAAAACACAATGATGTTAAGCCAAAGGAGGAGTGTACATATTTAAGTATTTGTGCTGGGTGTTACACCAACGGATAGAACGAACACAACGTACGGAAGTGGAATATTTAAAAACAGAGCACAGGCAAGTAGCACCAACCAACCGACCGAGCTACAGATCTACACTTTTGGAATACAGATATAAAAATAGGTACTGCTGCTGGTTGAGCTCTTCTGTGCTGTCTCTGCTGCTGTTGAAAAGCTTTAATGAAAGCATTTTTGAATTAAATCCTTTGAGCATAAAGCCAGCACCATACATACATACTATCCCATCATCCATACCACCATCCATCCATAGCATCTGTATTTATTAGAAATTAAGGAGGCAAAATTTGAAATTAATTCAATTTATTCGTAGGATTGTAATTAATGCTGGGCACAGTCATTGCTAGTCATTGGTGTCTTCTCTCTTCCAACTCTTTTTTGCTCGACATCTTTATTTATAAGAAATTAAGGTAACATCTTGAAATTGAGTTAATTTATTCGGAGAATGGCAAAATGTTCATTACAAGCTACAAGTATTTTGAATGTTGGAATAGCCTTTGTTTAGTATTCATCTTATGGATGGATGCCTGCCTGTCTGCATGCCTAGGTATGTAATCTATCAGAGATTAGTTGAGTAGAGTAATAGTTACTAAGTTTTACTTAGCTTTTTTAATGTTAATAATGAAAGAAATAGTAGTGGGAAATGTTTATATAAAATTTAACTTTAAACATAGGTTTAAAAATATAGTTCTAAAAATTTTCACAGATAATTCAAAGATAATTTAACAACAATTTTTAAAAATGCAAACAAACATAACTGAATAACTACCGATCCTATCTAAAAATGTCCATTATTTCTCCTGTTAATCGTGTTTTTAATGGTTCCAGAAATAGTCTCTAACTGGGCACTTTATAATGCAATAATTACATTTTTTGTCTCCAAGAATAGTCTATAATCAAGAACTTCGTAGTTTATAGTAGTGAGCCTTCTATGTCGCCAAAAATAATCAATAAAATAATTTGCTGTAGACTACAAAAGATGGCATGGTGTTGCGTCGACTTGGACATTTCAAATAACGATGAATAATTGTGATCTTAAATTCACCAAAAATAATCCAAAATAGTAAACATTCCAAGAATTTATATTTGTTTTTCAATCAATCTCAAAGTCTGGTCGAGAATTTATAAAAAATGTCTCAGAAAACCGTCTAGATTGTCTAAAACCTATATATCATGGTATTTTAGTCCTCATAAAAGACCTATGATCGCGAACCTTATAACTCTCCAATAATAGTCTACAGTCCCAGATTTTCTATAATCGCGGATTTTTATGTCAATAATGGTGGTTTTGTATCTCCGAATGTATAATCGTCTATTTCAAGTCGAAGTCTCCGAAAGTAATGTAAAATAGCAGATTATCTAAGACAATAATCGTATTTTTTATACAAAAATAATTCTATATTGGTGACTGGTTTTGTTGTGTCCAAAATATTCTATAATTGTTAAAACTTTCAAATCTCCAAAAATAAAATAGTCTAAAATGACGGATTTTCTAAACTAATAATAATGTGTATATTTCAAAAATAGTCTTCAATCACGGATTTTCCAAAATTATAATCGTGTTTGTTTAGTCAACAAAGTAGTTTTTGGTCGTCAATATTCACTGTTTGTAAATGGATAATAGTGGATTTTTAAGTCAATAATTGTGGTTTTTAGTTTCCAAAATTAGTATTTAATGGTAAAGCATTTAAGTCACTAAAACTAGTCTGCAATTGCTTATTTACTATTGCTTTTCAATCTCCAATCATGGTTTTGTAGTCTCCAAAAGAGACAATAAACAGTGAATACAAATTGTTTAAAATTGCCCATTTTCTAAGTAAACAATCTAGTTATTTTGTCTCCACAGTTTAGGCTAGGTTAAAGGACGCATAGTCACTACCAATTGACGTGCACTACTCCACTCGGAGACCTAAAGGTCCATTGTGTTAGTCCTATAAAGCATTAAAGATTTGGAGAAACAGTAGAAAAAATGATAGATTGAAAAAGAGAGGGGGTGGAGGGGGCCACAATAAGAAGTGAGAAGAGCGGAAAAAAAGAAATGTTGAATTAAAAGAGGAGATTGCAGAGAAGTTCCTGCAATAGACAATGCCGTTTAGGCAGATGGATGAACGGTTGTCATCCCCAGCCACTTCAGGCAACTAATATAATTGAGGATGCTGATGTTTTTTTGACAGAGCTTCGAGATCTTCGATCGTAAAGTCACCTAGGCAGCAGTGTCTTCTTCTAGAAAGAAAAGGACATTGGCAAAGAAGGCGCTCGATCGCTTCAAGTTCCTCTTCGTCTGTACAGAGACAGACAACAGTAGTCTTCGGTGTCCCGTTGTCACTTTGATGTAAATGCTCTAACGTTACAGTGGCCTGTGAAAACGCCCACTAACAGGCGTAAATCCCTCTTTGTGAGGTTCAGCAAGTCCCTTGTTCTGGTTTGTGACATAAGAAGCCAGAGAGACCTAGCGATTTTACAGTCCGGTCTGGTTAACCAATTCTGGTTAACTTGATCCCCGTAGAAGCGCTCTATCATGCCGAAGAACTCACACATTGGTGGATACAGTGATGACACCGCACTAGTGGTTTCCATCGCCGACCCATTCCGTGCGAGCTCATCAGCCTTCTCGTTTCCGTTGATGTCACAGTGTCCTGGGACCCAGCAGAGCTTTAATATTCACTAACTTGAATTTAATGACGTTGGAGTTCAGTGCCTTCAGGGCAGCTTGACTATCAACATAGATAGTTATGTTTTCACCCTGCCTGGAAAAACGCTCGTTGATTAAACGCCAGGATGGCAAAACCCTCCGCCTGAAAGACACTGCAGGTGTCTGGCAACTTATAAGATCCTGCAATAGACAGTTTACGATTGTGTATTTTCTAAGCAACAATTGTGTTTTTTAAGTCTCCACAAGTATTTAATAATCATAAACCTATAAAAAAGTAAAAAATATGGCTTTTTATTTTTTCGTCATTATTTTTGAACCTTCTAAGTCTCCAAAAATATCATATTGTCCAGAATAGCCCATAATCTTTAAACGCTGCGATATACATATATTCTTAAACTCAGGAATTCCTAAGTGAACAAAATAAATCTCTTAGCCGCCAATAGTAGTCTTATAATCGTAAATCTTTCCATGTCAACAAACAAAAATATTCTACAATCTTGGATTCGTAATACTTAAAAGTCTCTAAATCTTCCCATATCAACAAACAAATAAAATAGTACTTTAGTATCCAAAAGTAGTCTAGAATCTTAAACATTTTAAGTCTCCAATTTACTTAAGTAGTAAACGTAATTTTTTTGCCACCGAAAATCTTCTAAGCCATAAACTGCGGATTTTCCAAGTCGCCAATGGTGGATTTTCTAATACAAACATAATTTGAATAGTCAGTAATCGTGAAGTTTCCTAAGGCTATACAATAGCTTCTATTTGTCTATATTTTCTGAAGCTCTCTAGTAAATGAAAATATAAGGTCTACAGCAAATAATAAACAATTTTTTTAAGTTCTATATTTATTAATCGCCGATTTTCCAAGTTCCTACAGTAAAAATTTATAGATTTTCTATAAATTGAAGAGTAGCTAATAATTCTGGGTTCAGATTTTCAAAAGTTAAAATATAAATAATATTCAATTTTGATATTTAAAGACTATAATGTTGGACAATTATTCTGAAATATTTATTAATCGTTGAATTTTCAATAATCCTGGACTTTCCTAAGGTTTTAAAATAGTCGACGATCGTGATTCGCCTAAGGCTTTCAAAAATATTCAAACATCATTCCCTGGAAAAGGAGTGGCCTATGGATTTACTAAAAATCTATAGTAAATAATATTGTATTTTCTAAAGTCCTCACCAGCAATTAATTGTAGATTTTCTCATGTTTAAGAATAGGTAACAATTATGGGTTCGTATTTTAAAAATGCTAAAATAATAATAATATTGAATTTTGATATTTAAAGACTATAATGTTGGAAAATAAGTCTGATTAGGACTATCTCCACTACACAATTCGCTCCCGACGCATTGGGACTCTGTACATGACTCCACTTCCTTGTTGGACTTTTTTCTTCTTAGTGATAGAGATAGGGTTAGTTTATCTGGCCAGCTTTCTGTGCCATCACTGTCTCATCATGCATTAATCTATGGATCTTTTACTTTCTCTGTGGTACAAAGGGACATTTTTATTGAATATAAGGACTATGATAGAATTGATATGAACGCTGTTATATCCTACATTAATGATTTTGATTTGTCCTACTTCTATTACACTAATGATGTGAATGAAAAACTTGACATATTGAATTCATTGATGACCCAACTACTTGATTTCGTTCCTACAGTGAAGTTTAAGATAAAGCCTAATAGAGACCCATGGATGAAAAGGAGGGAAGTTAAAAGTGCCAGGCATTTTCGTGACCAGGCATATAAAACATTTCGTGAGGAACCTTCTGTTCCAAATCGGAAAGCTTACTGTCGATGTAGAAATAAAGTAAAATCACAGATAAGAAAGTTTAGAAGGCTTCATCATATAAATATGTTCAATGGGGTTAGTAATAGAAGGGTGTGGAACATTTTGAATAAGAACTTTAGTGATGATAGAGAAGAGTGCCTAGATGACGTTAATGTTGATGAGATTAATGACTTCTTCGTTTTAAATAGTAATGGCATGGACGTCGATATTAGTGACTTTGATGACGTGGGTGGATTTTCTTTTAGTTGTGTGGATTTTCAAGATATTAACCTTGCTTTGAGCAGAATCAAGTTCAATGCTATTGGCACTGATGGGTTTTCAATTAGATTTATAAAAATTATGTTTCCATATGTATCAGAATGCATATTGCACCTTTATAATATGATAATTACCACTTCATCCTATCCTGAGGGATGGAAACTTGCACGTGTGGTGCCCGTACCTAAAAAAGGCAAATCATATGACTGCAATAATCTTCGTCCCATAAGTATCCTTTCTTCACTTTCTAAAGTAGTGGAACATATTATGAAGTCACAAATATTTGACCATATATCTGGACGTAGTCTTTTGAACGGACATCAATATGCATATAGGAATGGATATAATACAACATCAATGCTTTTGAGTATGACCGAGTACGTTAGAGAGAACCTTAATGTCGGTAACAGTTGTGTTCTAGTGTCTTTAGATTTGTCAAAGGCGTTTGATCGACTTAATCATTCTTTGTTTATTTATAAATTACATCAGAAATTTTAATTCTCAAATGTTGCTTGTAAACTTGTCTTGTCATACTTAACAAACAGGTCGCAATTTGTAAGTCTACAAGGGCGTGTCTCACATACAACACGTTTGTCTTGTGGTGTGCCTCAAGGGTCAGTACTTGGACCACTTTTCTTCATAATGTTTATGGATGACTGCGTTGGTTGTCTAGATCACAGGTTTGTTCGACCGTACCTATATGCAGATGATGTCCAGCTTATTTTTTCTAACATCAGAGATGTTCCTGATGTTTTTGAGGAGGGGATAAATAGCACACTTGCCAGTCTTTCTGATTGGATGGTAAACAACGATTTTCTGGTTAATGCAGGCAAGACAAAGGCAGTAATGTTTCGTACTGGATATCGTAGTATTACCTACCCCATTATTAGAATGTCTGGTGTTGTTATTGAATTTCTTATATCAACTAAATGCTTGGGTATAGTAATTGATGACCGTTTGGACTTCGGTGAACATATTGATTGCATTTCCTCTAAAGTTACGTTGGGATTACGAAAACTCTACAATTGTGGTTTACATTTACCCTTTCATGTTAAACGTGTGATTGCATATGCCTTTTTAATGTCACATTTAAACTATTGCATTGAGCTAGTATCGTGTACTCTGTCATGCAATAAACGTAAGATTGAACTCATTGTTAATAGGATTGTTCGATTTGTTTTTGGGTTGAGAATTTATGATCACATTTCAGAAAAAGTGCGTGATTTCCTAGGATGCACTTTTTCGCAGCATACTGTTCTGCGAAGTTTAGTCTTTTTTTATAAAATTATTAGGAATGGTTTTCCTGATGAACTTAATTCCAAATTCTTATTTTCGCATTCTACGAGAAATCCGCAAATTATAATACCTGCCATTTATTCTTCTGTTTTTGAAAGGTCTTTTGTCGTCACAATGGCGAGAACTTGGAATTCTCTACCCTTTGATCTTAGAAATTTTGATCAAAGTGAAAATAATTTTAGAAACCTCCTCCTTTCTAACTTTGGTGGACGATGATTTACAGATTTCTATATTTTTCTTTTCACCATTAGTAGAAACAACACCTTTTCATACAATTTATATTTCAAACCTTTAGCCGTATTACTAACTTTTATTTTTATATTTAGATATTAAGAAAATTGTAAATATTTTGGTATTCAAGAATTGCAATACGCTATCATTGGCATTGAAGGCTTATTGTATTGCTTAATAAAATAAAAAAAAAATAAATTATGTATTATTCGCTGATTTTTCAATAATTCTACATTTTCCAAAGATTTTAAAATAGATTTTCATCATCAATTTTCTTATATTCTATATTGAATAATAGTCGATTTTCTAATTTACTTATAATTATGGGTTCGAATTGTCAAATGTTAAAATAATTATTTTAAAGAATTTTGATATTTAATGACTATAATGTTAGAAAATAAGTCTGAAATATTTTTAATCGTTGATTTTTCAATTATCCTGTATTTTTCAAAGGCTTTAAAATAGTCAATGATCGTACTTCGCCCAAGGCTTTCAAGTATTCAAACATCATACCTTTTCCAGGATTCTAGTGTGGTCTATGGATTTTCTAAAAATCAGTACTAGAAATTCGTGCATTTTCTGAAGTTCTCGGCGGCAATTTATGGATTTTCTCAAGTTCTATAATAAAGAATCATCAATTTTCTTATATTCTATATTGAATAATCGTCGATTTTCTAAGTTAATAATGTAAATAAATGTAGATTTTTTCAAGTTATATAATGGGTTATGGTTTCGGATTTTCAACAGCTAAAATTTTGATAATCGCCCATGTTCTGTATTCCGAATGTGGCTTCAATCGGAATTTTCCGCTTGGATTCGAAGTTCTAAATTGTTTTCATTGCACCCAAATAGTACGGTTTTTATTAAATTGGCTTCCAATGGGAAAATTAAGGTGTTCTATTCTTACGGAGAGTCTTCAAAAGTTCTTAAACAGAAATTTTGGGCAGGTTTACGAGCAAGAAAACCGAATTCAATCCGTTCTCGGAATACAGAACACGGATGAATATTAAATTTCGATATTTTAAGGCTATAATTTTAAGAAATATGTATGAAATGTTTAAAAATCTTTTATTTGGATTTTCAAAATCTCGAAAATAGTGAATGGTACCAAAGACTTTAAAGCTTCAAAGTGTAGGATAGTGGGATTTTTAAAAGCTTTTCAAATCGAAACAAATTGTATTCTAAATTCTTGACCTAGTGCAGACAGTTGGATCCTCCGTTTTAGAAAATTATATACAAAAAGCAAAGAAATAGAAAATTAATGTTGAACAATATTAATTAAACCTAAAATTTTCTCTCTGGCCAACCAATAAATTGCTCGCCTCTGCCTTAACAACAGTATAAGGATGGTCAAATTGCTGAAATTTAAGTTGGTAATTGTCTGTAGGTGTTTTCGTTTTTCTGGCAAAGGATAAAACCACAGAACAAACAAACGTGGCAGTAGTAACGACAACAACAACGACAACGATACCAATAATAACATTAACGGCAGATGTTATAAAGTATTATTAAGAAAACAAGACAAACAAGCAAACAAACACAAAAGTTCTACATAAGAAAATTGTAACGCATGCGAAAAATTTAACTAAGATTTTGTTGTTGTTGCTTAGAGCAACCAAATTGGAAATCCAGTTGGAGATGGAGTAAAACAAGTGTAAATGTTGGCTAAATGGTGGTTAGTTTAATAAGCCTTAGGAGGAGACTGCAGGATAAACAGTATATGTAACTCTATTTAAGTTTTAATGGGACTCACACCCCCAGTAATTCTCCCATAGACTAAGTAATCCTCCCTTAGACTATGGGAAAGTTTTCTAGCAGGGAGGGGGGTAAACCGAAACACAACGTGCCTTAAATGTTTGCACCACCCATAGACACACACAGATATAGAGAGAGGTAGAGAAAAAGACAATGCCGAGAACAATTACTTGCATTCTTGGAGACACAATGTGGTGTAAAATGCTAACATATTACGAGACATAAATCACTTTTATGATAATACAAAAGGCCATAAAGAAATTCAAAACGGGGAAGGCAGATTGAAATCAAATTGCAAACGCAGAAAACTATTTGGCGCCTTTGCTTAGAGAAGGATATGGAAATGCGTTTTATTTTTTAGTTTCTGTTTTTGCTGCTTTCTTGTCAAATGAAAAGTAATGTACCGTGAGATGGCCAACATTAGAATTTATGGGATTGAATTGTATTGGCAACGAATCGAATGAAGTGCCGTGCCTTTACCCTTTTTAGAAAGTGAGACAAGCAATGCTGTGTACTTTCGCTTCACCCCACCCCTTCCCCCCAAACAACACCTTTGACATTATTTGCTTTTAAGAAAGCAAAAAAAAGCAGCTGCCATCCTCCCACATCCTACATTTATTGTGTTGTTCCCTGGGACCTTTTGGATAATACCATCACCGCCTTTACTCGTCGCTGCTTTTCATAGCAAAAATCATTTGACTGCCTAATGAAGCATTTTAATGTTATCAATGTTCAAGGGAAACACACGCAAAAAAGGGAAAACTAAAAGCCATCAACAGCTGTGTTAAAAAATAAAGAAAATGTTGTTCTGGAAAGGAGTAGGAGTGAGATGGGGATACCGACGATGAAGACGCCGTTTTATATAGTATAAAATGAAATCCTTTATATTTTCTTGACGAGCAATTGCTCTCTTGTTACGTATCATAAACTTGAACAACCTTTTACTTTAGCAAAAAAAAAGGAAAGCAAAGGAATCGAAACGTTAGCACGGGCAACAGCAACAACAATATCCAAATTTACATACATATTGGAATCTGAAAATTGTAAGCTCAAATGACGATGTTGATGCGGGCTGAAAGACATTCTGTTGAGCAGGAGGAGACCAACTCACTCAACCGTTTGATGTTCTGTTCTACTAAACAACAAATGTTTCCCCGGTCTTTGTTGTACCATATAATTTTTGTAGGAGATGTGATAAAGAATAAAAATTTACATAAGAAACCTTTTGGCATTTTTCTGGTATGCGTTACTGTGTCTCTTCAGTGTGTGTGCGTGTGTGTGTGTATATGGAAGGCCGTCGTCTCCAAAGAAAAGTAACACAATTTTCTCAGAATATTCATTGAGTTTTGCTTCTCCTCACCCAGCAAATGAATGAAATGAGTTAAGTCCCCGGTTAAGCTGGAATCGTTTGCATTTGCTTTAGCAAAAATACACGATTTTTATCGAAAGCCGGTTTAGAATACAGTTGCTGGAGTTTTGGTGGCTTGGTGTTAAGAAAGCTGAAGTGAATGACGATTGAATGTTGGTGGCTTGACTCTTGTCTTGTCTTGACTGTCTGTCTGCCGGTGCGACTCTCGGTTTGCTTGCTTATTGTTGTTGGCCAGTGGTGGTGATGACTAAAAAAAAATGACGTTGGCTTATCCAATGCCAGCTTTAAATGGCCTGAAATGCTCATAAACATTTATAAAATATGGAAATTAATTACGATTAAATGCATAAATTTTCACAAACAAAACAAAAAAAAAAAGAAATTAAAAGTATAAAATACGTTTTATTAAGACCATATACAACAACTGCAAATATCCACTACTTGAATAATCCCTATGAATCCCTTTAAATTTCAGGTAATCTTCATTCAAAGGTATAATTCAAAGTGTCCTTTTAAACCTTTATAACTACATTAGCCCAGTAGATGAAAGTGAAAGAATTCATGCAAACAATGTTGCCTGGACAAACAACAAATAATGTAAACAAACTATTAATCTTGTACGACTAATAGACGATTACATATTCCCCTGTACGTCATCTAGCCAACGAGAGCAAGTACATACAAAATCTCACAAGCCATTTATCAACTTGTAAACACCCAAAAGATATTGGTTTCTTCAGACTTTTTGGTAGCACACACAATTGCAATGTCTGTGAATAAAAACTTGTTGCGCCTCTTGTTTACAACAGAAAATTAAAATCGGAACAGGTACAAAAAACACACCGCATTTTATCTCTAGCAAATATTTAATCAATTTGTATTTGATTTTGAAAACAAGAGCAATAAAAACCAGAAACCCCAGAACTAACACAGGCGGCTGTTTCTTTTTTTCTTTCAGTTTTGGAACCACAAATTAAATGTTTGCATTTTTATCAGTTTCTGTACTGCGTCGTCGTCGTTTAATAATATTCTTGTTGTAGAAGCCGTCCGTGTTAATGTTTGTAATCATATACACTCACTAATTAAATAGAAAATATTTGTTTATTTTATACTTAGATTCATTCATTCATTCTGGAAGATTTGTTGGGTGCAAACATTGCCACTAATGATATTGCTTTGATAATGCCATTACACAAAGAGCTACATTTACGACTTTTAGCTAGCTATCTACCTCTAACTATGGGTAAATTATAATACCCTTAAGACCTGATAAGACTTGAAAATTACATTTTTATCATCAAGCTATTGAATTTCAATATTTCCTATAAAAAATATACAAAAAAAGTAGGATACTTTAGGAATTAGCAAAATACCCTTGACATTATGTTCGTAATTACAATTAATTTTGTATAAAGTGAATGAAATTTTACAGACAGTTTTATTTAACAACAAATTCTGACCACATTAGCCGATAGATAACAAACGAAAATTAAGTAAAAACTATAGCTGAGAATAGAATCAAATGAATTTTTTAGTTACAAATGGGAAGTTCCTTAAAAAACTTCAATTTAGTGAAGTTATGCTTTTCAAGCAACAGTGTTGTTTAAGTGGAAGCATACTTAGTTGAAAAAGAAAAACAATGCTTCAAATCATACACATTTTTATTAAAACATTTTAAGAAAGTTCAGTCGGGTAAACCGACTTACGAATCCCCGCACCTTCAGCCCCAAAAAATGTATTTATTTTTTTTTTTATTTTAATTAAATTATTATCAATTTCAAGTATTTATTGCAGAAAATTTCAAGTATTTGTTTGTACTGGTATTAGAGTTATAAGCAGTACAATTTTTGTACCAAATGGTCGCTTTGTGTGGGAGGTACCAAAGGGGGCTGGCCAATAACGCCCACTTTTCACTGGACTCTTGGTACTATAAAAGTATAAGACTGTACACAATTTTAAGTATTTGTATGAACATTTGTGTGGGAGTACCAAGAGGGGTGTTGAAATTAGGCCCATTTTTCGGACCGTAGGTACTATAAAAGCATTATACTGCACAATATTTCAAGTATTTTTATGCACTGTTTTTTAAGATTTAAACAGTAACATTTTTTTACAAAATGTTTCCCTTTGTGTGGGAGTTACCAAAAGGGGTGACGACACTTCGCCCATTTTTGGATAAACACATATGATTCGGAAAAAAACAGATGATTCGCATAAATACAGATGATTCACATAAATTAGAATTTATTATAGAATCAATACTTCGCTAAATGTTAACCCTTTGTGAGGGAGGTACTAGAAGGAGTGGGACAATATGGCCCATCTTTGAACTTAGGCTGAGATAGAAACAAATATAAGCTCATACCAAATTTGTAGTCACTCCGCTACTCATTTCTAGGGAGTTATCGTGCGCTCCAGCCAGACATACGGACGGACGGACATTGCTCAAATGACTTAAAAAGTCCTAAAACGGATTTCCGCCGAACACACTTAGGTTCTTAGGTCGCTCCTTCGATGTGTTACACTTTTGGACCGTAGCAAATGATAAATACCCTCCTTCCTGTAAGGTGAGGGTATAAGTAGGCGAAAATGTGGCGGATTTAAGAACTATTTAAACATCACAATAATTCATTTTTACAAATGTGGTGCCGTTTTTATTCTTCTATGGATTTTTAAAGGAATATAGTATTTTTGACAAGTCAAACATTATTTGTTTGTATAAGAATTTCTTAGACCGTACATACTCCTTCAAATCGAACATCCTTTTTAGGATGTCAACTTTTTACTTACAACAATGTTATTTTATAGATTTTAGCATTAATTAAAATTTCTTATAACGTACATTTCTTGTCAAACCGAACATACGTAAGAATTTTGTAGTATCTTGAACCACATATGGCCAAATGACTATGGTTATGAATTGGAATAATAAAAACAAAAAATAAAGGCCATAATATAAATCTCCTTATAATTAAAGGCAATTTCGTTTCTGGAAAAAGTGCAACAACTGCACATTTTTTAACATATTTTGAAGATTTGAAAAATAGAATTAATTTCAATTTGAGGGAGCATTTCACATCGACGGTGCAAAAATTTTTTTTAGAAACTAAATCGTCATTAGTTATGAAGCTAATTGAAAGTACAATACTACGTAAAAAATATCAAATGAATTTATTAAACCTTTACCAAAAATGTAAATGCGTTTTTCTATTAATTTAATTTAAAACGTCATTAGAGCCCGACCGAAGTCGGATTTTAAGGCCGAAGCCGTAGCCGAACTTCGGCTAAATTTACAACCTTCGGCCGAAGCCGTAACCGAAGCCGGTTACGGCCAAAAAATTGTGTTTTTAATCAGTTTATGTCTACTGCTTACATATTTATTTACTTAGCACATAAAATTAAAAACCTTAATGTTATAATGACAAAGAAAGTATTTTTTCTGCAATCAGACCTTGTATACTATTTCCTTAATTTGAATACAGCTGCCCAGCAGCATAAACAACTGCTCCCTAGCACACAAGTACATTTCTGCCACCATTTCCAAATTTTTGAAACATCTCGTGTTACAGTATTAAAAAAATTTTATGATTCTTGAACTCAATGGCCCATTATTATCTATTCGTACTACTTTTACAAGAATGCTTTCACTAGTTGGAGAGCTTTTAGGTGAGGAACTGAGTCATGTTTTTCTTTGTCGTTCTTCCTTTGATGTCCTTCCTTCCTTTGGTGTCCTTTCTCAAATTATTTTTGTAGTATTGTTCACTTCTGTACACTTCTATAAAGATTTCCATAATAGAATTTTCTTTAAAAAGTCATATAATTATTTTTTTTGTACTTATTGAACAAAAAATCGGCCTTCGGCGGATTTTGTGGATGAATGCCGAATATTGGCCAAATGTCGAGTTTTGGCCGTAGCCGTAGCCGAAGACGAACATTCGGTCGGGCTCTAAAAATCATTATTAATTAACACCTCTTCCAAATATTGCAATTTAAAAGGAAAGAGTAGACAATTTCAAAAGATTTGTTTCCATTCGAAAATTTTTGTGGAGATCTTTATTGAGATAAAAAGAAATAAATAGTATATTATAATAAAATATACAGCGAAATAACGATGGTATGCAGAATATTTATCAAAATAACAAGGAAAATATTAATAAACATTTTGTAACAAAAAATAATATAATAAAGAAAATTATTAAAAACACTCTGTGAGATAAATATAGCAGAAAGATTTGAAAAGCATTATTTGAAAATTATACAGGAGAAGCTAAAAACTAAATAAAATGAAAAATCTGTCGTTAGAAAAACGGAGTTTTCAGGATAATTCCTAAACAGAATGATGTATATACATATAAATTCACACAAACAAGATTTATAACTTGTTTGTGAAAATAACATGAATTATTAACTATGAATATCGTTAATAAATTCGTCATTTTTGATAGGAGGGCGCTACAAATTTGTCAGGATGTGTATTTGAAATCCATCAAAAACTGAATTTCCATTTTTCTTGTTGTTACGTCCTTTTTCGTTTCTGATGAGGATATTTAAAAAGGAAGGGTGAAGATAATAGGTATCTGGTTAAGAACGTTTGAATTTTTTTAAACAGTGCACTAAGGACTTTATTAATTTTTCATAATACTCGTATATAGAAGGTTTTAAATACGTTTTTACATTAAAAATATCTATAATCCTCCTGTAATTATACCCTAACTTTAGTGGTGGAGGGAATATATCACTTGCTACGGGCTAAAAGTATAACACATCGAAGAAGTGACCTAATACCCTATATATGTTAGGCGGAAATCCGCTTAGGGATATTTCAAGTCATTCGAGCAATGTTCGTCTATCTGGATGGAACGCACGATAACTATCGAAAGGATTAAAGGATTGACTTCAAATTTGGTATGTGATAATATTTGTTTCTATCTCTGGCTAAGTTCCAAGATGAGCCATTGGTTCACTCCTTTTAGTACCTCTCTCACAAAAGGTTAACATTTAGTGAAATATTGATTCCCTAATATTTTCTATACTACCTATCCGAATCATTTTTAATTCCACACATAGTAATAGTTTATCCGTCGATATTATCTTGAGAAAATGGGCGAAGTGCGCTCGCCTCTTTTGGTATCTCCCACACAAAGGGACCATTCTGTACAAAAAGTTAACTGCTTATATATTTAATACCAGCGCATATAAATACTTGAAATTTTGTGCAGTGCACTGCATTTATAGTACCTACAGTCCGGTAAAAAAAATGGGCATTATTGCCACACCCCTTTTGATACCTCCCACTCAATGGCCAAATCATACCAAAAAATAAATTTCTCATAACGTTAATACCAAAAGTGAGGGTATACCTTAGTCGGTTTACCCGTCTGAAATTCTCTTACTTGTTTTTATTAATGGGAGCCTAAGACCTGAAGGCCAATTTTTTGTCTTTCTAATGAAAATAATCTTCTGTCTATTGAAATTAAATCATTTTACAGTCTTTAGAGCAAAGAAATATAACAAAAAATCCTAATATAACTAAGTATACACTCAAGCAAAACTAGAAACTTCGGATAGTGGACTTAAGACCCATGGACATAACGCGCACAACTGTGTTTCTTGTCCATTAGGTTGTTTTTATTCGCCTTGTGTAGTGGGTTCTGCTGTATTTGTTTCCAGGAACATGGCTGCTTTCACTGGTTGGGTTCAAAGAGACCTGGGAACAAGTTGAGTAGGTTTGGCAACGTGTCCCTGGTTACAAGTTGGACACGTGTTCGACGTAGTGCCATCAATCCTTGTCCAGTTTGAATTGAGGCGGGTACACCAGCCTGATCTTAATTGGGCCAAAGTACTCTTGTCTGTCGTGGTAATTCCTCTTGTGGAGGGTGATCTCCTAGCACGACATTGACTATGTAATTATTCACGGCTTTAGCGACTGCATCAGAGTGCATGTCAGCCAGACCTGCCTGGTAAGCTTTTTGATCTAAACGTTCTCTCTTGTAGCGTTGAACCTCGCGCTCTGGATTATGAAGGTCTTTCCTGCTCTGACCGGGGAGGTGGACGCCTATCCACAAGATGATGGTTGGGATGGCTGAACTGTTTCGATAGACAAACATTTCCTAAACTACGCAATACAATATATCGCTCAAATTTACGAGTACATATATCCTAGGAAAAGGAACTACATACATATGTCAACATTCCCTTGACATTAAAATTTACATATTTTTCTTTAAATTATATTTACTAGCGGAAGAGTATTAAAAACGGCAGACAGGTATCCAAGGAAATCTTTTATTTCCTAGGCTATGGGGCACATTCTTTAAAGGTTGGTATGAAAATGATAATTACATTGCATATTTTCACAGTTTAGTATTTAAGGAATTATTTTCTGTTCTAAGGATTTCTTTAATCTCCACATCATTGAAATTGATTATGTAGATTTCGCTTAAAGAAAGTTTAGTGAAAAGTTTTATTGCTTCTCAATAATTTTGATAAACAATTTTGGCAATTATGCTAAATATAATACATATTTTCTCAGTTCTTTAGTACTTAAGGAATTATTTTCTATTCTGACTTCGTTAATCTCTTCTCAATTTCTTGTAAAGACAAAATACAAATCTTCGAATCGTTATCACATTTTTACTGAATATACATGATGTGTATGAGCCAAAGTTATTTTATTTTTATTACAGAAAACAGAGACATATTAAAATAAAGCAATTTTTAAATAATATGACATTCAGAAGAAAACATTTTTGAATATTTCATTGGTTTACTGACCATTTTAAGAGGATTGCATGCTAATTTTTCGATTCTAAATAATATTAGATAGACATAGCAATACATTACCAAAAAAAAAACTGAATCTCATATAGCTGGAGCGACGGCTTTTCGTCGCTTGGATTAAAAATTACATATAATTCCACTTTCTTTAACTTCTTAAATATAATTACAATAAATCAGCAAACAATTATAAAAAAAAGTATACATATGTATTAAACTTACCGGTTTTTTCCTTAATTTCACATAACACCGAAAACAAGGCCGGCTTCATGCGATGACAATTTAACGTATGCTTTCTGGCCTGAGCCTCATCTAATGATTGCTCCGAAATACTCATAATTTGTTGTAGAATTTCGCCAATATCCTTTTGTTTGCGCACCTCATTTTCATTGCCGGGATTTTGGCCATCATCTTGACCAGGCATACCATAACCCTGAGGGGCCATCATGCCACCCGTATGGGCCATCATGCGATTGGGATCCTCCATGTTCTGTGCTGTTGTTCACTTAATCACGGTGATGGTCGAGAAACGAGGACAACAGCAAAACACGGCTAAAGATTCAGAGATAGGAAACAAACAATCGCAACAGAAAAAAATGCGAATTAATTAAACAATATAGCTTTATTGTTTTTTCGTTGGTTTTTCTTGGTGGGGATGATGATGTTGTGATGTGATTTTCTTTTTGTTTTTATTGTTCTCTTCAATTGTATTGAAATTCGTGTTTAATTTTGTAAAAAAAAAAAGAAATATTTAACAAGTACACCAAAAACACGCACTACTCATTCACACGCGCCCACAATACGCAGCAGAAACAACACGTCCAACCCCGTCAATGGCACAAAATAAACTGTGGTGACAAAAATGCTATACGATGGCCAGGAACACATAAACCCAATCGTATACAAAACAAACCGAACTGAGCACAAACGTAGACGAGACGATAACAAACGCATAGACAAATAACAAGGAGAGAGATTGTACAAAAGAGAAGAGCATTACACCAGGCGATGTGTGCACCAACGTATTAAACGGATGAATTCATCCATACATACCTTAAGAGAGCTGTGATATATAAAGAGCTTAATACAAATCTTCCATTCCACAAAATAACTTATTTTTTCTACAGGTCGTGTGATTTGACTGCTGATTTTTAGATGATTTTTACAAAACAATCTGGATTTGTAAATCAGAATCTTATGAAAAGGATATTAATCTCTTTACACTCTTCCCAAAAACTCTTGTTCTTCGGGTGTTAGCCAACAACAACACCACCAACACCCTACCTGCAACACAAGTAGCCCTAAACTTAAATCCCTCTGGCCGCCCGATGAGATTAACTAACTAATCTTTGTGCTGTTAATGTTAAGGTCATGTCATGTTCTTTTACATTTATATGTTTATTGTAAATCTTGGCGGCTTTGTTTACACACAGGCAAATGTAGCGTATCATCTCGCTTATTATTCTTATGCACAACTCATATACGAATATGTATGTTTCTATCAGTTTCACGTGAAGATGACGCGTGTCTTTTCACACTAAAGAAACGACAGAGATCCTTTCGTTTTATCTATGCATATTTCAAGTGGTGATGAAAAAAGAGAAAGCAACAAAAGGCAAACAAAAAAGAGAAAGCAACTTTCTCTTTGGAGTACGAGGCGGAAAATAGCCTTGAATTTGAATATTATATGTTATATTTGGGCGGGGGAAGTTTTTTGGATATTCAAACAGGATATTCAAATATATGGCTACAGATCATTAGAATACAAAATACACTGATTTATTTGATTTCTATCATTTTAAATTTTTTCAAAATTTAGGCCTGGGGTGAGCCGTTGCAAAGTTCCAGAGAAGCCATGAGAGAATTCAGTAACTATACATTTTTTGTAGTTCTTATGACATTAAAAATATTTTTATTGATAATTTTTAAGATGATTTATGTTTTTGAAAATGTCCGAAAACGACTTTTATGAACTTGCGAACAATTATGGAATGGATCATACGATTATTACGAAATTTAGTTTTATTATTAATTTTGTTATTTTTATACAAAGTATTTTTCTTACAATACATGCATAATTAGATTACTTTGTAACGATGTTAATAAATAAATGAAAAATGGAAATAAAAAATTAACAAATTTGAAGACACTATAACCAAATACTGACTTCTGCTGGAAACTTTTTGTAATTTCATACATTTTTAAAAAGAAGCTTGGGACAAGATATTACATAAAACTATAGGCTTTAAATATAAAAATGTTGACTCGATTTGACTACTATAGATCGATATCAGATATTTGATAATTATTATTACATTTTGTTATTAAAGTCTCCTACAACCTTCTCTAAACCTTTGTTAACAAAATTGTAAGGTCAATTTTAAAAATTCGTGTACATTGCTAAAATGGGCATCTTATCTTCACAAGGTATAGAGTGTTCGAAGAAATCAAGTTGGATCATCGATGAAAACAATTTACCCCGCAATATTTATTTATTTTTATTTTATTTTATTTTATTTAAATTCAGTTCAGTAATATGAAGCCTACAAGGCCAAACAATTATACTACATATTTCAATAAACCTGAGTAATAAAATAATATAAACTTAGATTAACTGCACCTACTGCACTACACTGGCATTAACCATTTTTTCCTGTTCCCTCACATTTTCTAGATATTTAGCCACAACGTTTGCTGGGTAAACAAAATGGTTATCAAATTCAGACACAGTTTTATTATAGAAGGCTTTAGATTATATGCTCCATGTCAAAGGAGGAAATAAAGAAGATACATACTTCAATAGGTGTTTTTTCCCAAAATACCCGACACCCCTGATAATCTACCCCACCAAAAATAATAACATATAAAAAGTCGTCGAAATTAATGGATTTTTTGGGTGATGCATTCGACAAAAAGATTCCTTAAAAAATCTCTATAGGTCTATAGGTCCCCTCTATAGGTTAGGATGGATTTTTTTGGTGATGTATTCGACAAAAAGATTCCTTGTAAAAAATCACTATAGGTCCCCACAATACGCTTTAAAGGCATCTTAATGGTTTTCTAAATATATTGTATTTAGTCACAAAGTTTGTTGGGTAATCAAAATGTTTAGTAAATTCAGACACTATTTTAGTGTAGAAGGAAAATATGCTCCATGCCAAAGAACAAAATAAAGGAGACACATCTGAAAGTATTTATCCTAAAACACACGACAACCCCGCTCATCCCCTTACCACTGATCTTCCTCCAAAAATAATGATATGCCAAAAGTCGTAGAAACTGAAGGATTTTTTGGGTAATGTATTCAATAAAAGGATTCGTTGTGAAAAATCACTATAGGTCCTCCCAACTCACATTTATGACAATCCGTCACATTTATGACAAATCGTTTTTTAAATACATCGTATTTAGTCATATAATGTGCTGGGTAAACAAAAATGTTGGTAAATTCAGGCAGAATTTTAGTATATAAGGCTTCGGAATAGATGCTCCATCCCAAAGAACAAAGTCAAGGAGACACTTCCAGTAGCATTTCTCCCTTACACCCGACATCCCTTCTCAATTCCTTACCCCTGATAATCTCCCTCTAAATAAAATGATATATCAAAGTCGTACAATTCGATTCATTTTGTGGGTGATGTATTCGACAAAAAAGATTCCTTGTAAAAAAATCATTACGTTCTATGGAAACCAAAAGGTTTTTCAAATATAACTTATTTAGGCATAAAATTTGCTGGGTAAACAAAAAGGTTATTAAATTCAGGCACAATTTTAGTATAGATGGCTTCGGATTAGATGCTCGACGGATTTTTTGGATGATATATTTAACACAAAAATCTCTTTTGGAAAATCACTAAAGGTCCCCACAATACACTTTTATTGCATCAAAATGGTTTTTAAACATATCGTATTTGGCCAGTAACTTTGCTGGGTAAAGTTAGTAAATTCAGTCACAATTTTAATATAGAAATTCTCGGAATAGAAGCTCCAGACCAAAGAACAAAATAAAGGAGACACTTCAAAAGATATTTCTCCCAAAACATCAGACACCCTCGCTAAATTCCTTACCCCTGATAATATCCCTCTAAAAATAATGATATATCAAAACAAAACAAAACAAAAAGATTCATTTTTTCAAGAATCAGCGGCATTTTTTCGTTCTTATACAAAAAATTTATGAAAACAGATTCCACAATTATGTCTCCGAATGTCTACTTTAGAAATGGACTTATAATGTATAGTCTTCACTTTAGAAGATTTCGAAAACTATATTAATTTGATCCTCAGATCGTTAAAGTTCAATTTAATACCAATTCTAACAAAATGTTTCCTTTATTTATTTCCAGGTGAGTGCAAACAATCAATTTTTTTCAAGGTAATTGTATAACTTCAGACATTTTTGAAAATCCATTACTCCTTGAAAATAATTTTATAGAATATATATAGAATTATTAAATACAGATTATTTTAATGGAAAATAAGCGGTTACATTTCTACTTTCTAAAGATTTGTGTATGTTAAACTTCACCTAAATGAATTAATATTGCTGTGTATACTGTGTTTGGTAGAAATCGGTTCAGATTTACATATAGCTCCCATATATATATGTATGTACATCCGATTTGGCATATATGCACCTTATAACAACATTTTTTAACCGACCTGTATAAAAAATGAATGAGAATTTTGAGGAAAATCGTTTCAGATTTAGATATAGCCTCCATATATGTATATGTTACCCCCGGTTTGATATGTAAGCGCTGTAAAAGCCTTACTTTATATCCGGTCAGTACGATTCGGAAGAAAGCGGGTTCTTATTGGATGTGAAGTCTGCCAAATTTAGGGAAAATCGGTTCAGATTTAGATGTAGCCCCTTTAGGAACAAATACCGCTTCATTGGGCATAATCGTTTCAGATTTAGAAATAGCCAATATATATATATGTTCCTGCCTATTTAGTATTTAAGCACTATTGAAACTGCATTTTACATTCGATCTTTATATAGTTCGGCAGAAACGAGTTTTTTGATCAAATTAATGAAAATCTGTATAGACTATGGATGGTCATTGGTTCATTCGATTCTTGATCTCTGAAAGAATAATGCGCATTTAAAGGTTATCGTTCCAGATCTAGTTTATTATGATCAACATCTTCAATTCCTCCTTGGAATAAGCCTTGATGAGGATTTAGAACTAAGTACTTGTTAACTGAAAGGAAACCAATTATTCCCGTACACTAAAATAATAATAATATTTCATCTATTTGAATACAAAAAAAACTCCTCCCTAACAACACATGTTGGGAGTGCCGAGAAGTACTTTTCTGCTTCAGCTTCCAAATTTTTGAAACGTCTCGAGTTACACTACTTAAAAATATAAATTTTTCTAATTGACTCATTATTATAAAATCTGAATACCTCTTCAAGAATGCTTTAACTAGTTCGAGAACTTTCAGGTGAGGAACTGAGTTACATTTTTTTCATGCTGTTGATCCTTTTGTGTCCTTTTTCCTATTATTTTATTCATGTCTGTACTCATTGCCGATCTTATGAGGATTTCCATAACATAATTTTCTTTAACAAGTCATGAAATTCACTTTATTTGTACATTTTAGACAAGAATTCGTGTTTTTGCCAGATCCTAATATTCGGTCGGGCTCTAATGGCCAGTCTATTTTTAGCTTCCCTGAATTTGAATTGTCTACTTATTATCAATTCTGGAGTAGTGTAAAGTTAACATTTTCTTGTAGAATTCGTAGTGGTAGAGTTTTCATTGAAATATACTGCTCCACTGCCTATTCCTCCAGTAGAAACCGACAATTCTCCTATCAGGTTCAAATATAAACATTGAAGGATGTTGCCAAAATGTTTTTTTGTTGCTCCCAGCACTCCAAATCCCCAAATAGCTTGTTATGCGGTCCCTGTGTTCTATTCTAGGGGTTTTAAAATAAATATGTTAATACATATTTCTAAGAAAATTTAAAAATTGGGCGTGGCCGAAAGATTGTCATCCACAATACATAAGTACCTGAAAAATCCAGATAGAATGACCACAAAGTCCCTATAAATTTAAGAAGCAATATAAGGTACATGGAAAGCAGATTATATATTGGACATATTTATATGTATATATCCAACAAATGAATGAGAAAAGCTTTTAAAATAGGCATTTCATGTTTGAATTATAAAAATTATGCAATTTTCTTTGTCGAAACAGAATTTCCCGAAGCTTGAAATGTAGACAGTCTTCAAAAACATCCATCCCCTAGATTTTGATCTAGATCTGTGTGACAATAAAAGTCGAGACACTTCCCAAGTTATTACCCCTTTGATGTACATAATAATCCCCAATAAGAATAAATAATCACCTCTCCACCCACATTTCTCAGTAAACCCGCGCTTGATCCCAGGCAGGCAATTTTAATTAGCTATTGCCGGGTAGCCGTCGAAGAGCTACCATAAAAATCAGTTTATCACCATCTCCAAAATGCCGCCTCGGAAAGGTAAACAAAATAAACCACAGAAAAAATATAAACAAATCATATAAAAGCAATTAAAACTCGCAAAGGCCATAAACCAGAAAAATATGTCGCAATAAAACATACACACACGACGACGGAATACGGATTATAGCGGAGAATGGGAGCCATAAAGAAGCAGCAGCAGCAAGTAGACCCACACAATAGACGGTTGACTTGTAAACAGACACGAAAAAACCCCACCATCAATGGAATGGCTGGAGGAAGACGGAAGCCCAGATGCCAAAAATACACGGAAATTAAAAGAAAAAGGCACTAAACTTTCAGACGATGTCCGAAATCTTTTTTCCCATAACACATTTCATCTTTTTAACAAAGAAATATCGGAAATTGGATATTTTCTGCTGGTCTTTTGTGAATACAGAAAAAAGAACCAATGATGTTGACGACTCCAATTTTTTATGCATTTTTGAGTCTTTTCGGTTCATATATTTATTGAATTTCACACACACTTGAGAGAACACACATCAGTCGATCATCCTTTAGATTTATTTAATAATTTCTGTTTATAATTACCACAATATTATTAAAAATAATTGTCTAATAAAAAAACTGTTTTAATTTTGTAGCTCTTATTCTGTATGTATGTCTTTCTTCGTTGAGTTGAAACAAGTATGGCGACACGAATCAACTGAACGAATGTTGTTCATGCAACCCTGAGCTCCAGTGATGGGCAAATGGGTATCAATAGGGGATTAGTGGTACAAACGTATCGTAAAGTTTACGTAAGTCTTACGTATAGAATGTATGATGAACACAACGTTACGTTAATCGTAAGGCATAACATTGTCCGCATTGTTCTAAAAACATGTTATTTATGTTATACTAGCTGGACCCGGTCCTCTTCGTTGCCCCGGACTTGAGGTTTCCAATCCCGTCCAGTTTTGAACCAATCACGAATACTTCTACCAAAAATATCTCCATAAAATAAGAGCACTCTCGCTAAGAAATTGTGAAGATATCTCAATTTCAAAATTTGGCTTTGGCCCATTGGTCTGATCCCGCCCATTTTTTGCACTAATCACGTAGACTGCCACCAGATACATATAAACAGAATTACAGTACTATGGCTAACAAATTGTGCAAATTATCTCAGTTTAAAAATTGGCTTATATGGGCGGAGCCCTTTGGTCTGATCCCGCTCATTTCTAAACCAATCACATAGACTTCCACCAGACAAGTATACACAAAATAGCAGCACTCTCGCAAATGGATTGTGCAAGATACTTCAATTTCAAAAGGTTGTTTACATGGGCTGGGCCACGCCCATTGATCCGATTCCGCCCAGTTTTGGGCCAATCACGTAGGCTACCACCAGAAACATATGCACAAATAACAGCACTCTCGATAAAAAATTGTGCAAAATATCTTAATTTCAAGATTTGGCTTATATGGGCAGTGCCACGCCCATTGGTCCGTTTCCGCCCATTTTTGTACCAATCACGTAGACTACCACCAGATACATGTGCACAAAATTGCAGCACCCTCGCTAACAAATTGTGCAAAATATCTTAATTTCAAGTGTTGGCTTATATGAGCGGGGCCACGCCCTTTGGTCCGATCTCGGCTACTTTTGGAATAATCACGTAGACTACCACCAGATATATATGTACAAAATTACAGCACTCTCGCTAAAAACATTTTCAAGATATCTCAATTTCAAAAATTGACTTATATGGGCGGGGCCACGCCATTAGTCCGATCCCACCCATTTTTAAACTAATCACGTAGACTACCATCAGATACATATACACAGAATTACAACACTCTCTCTAACATATTGTGAAAAATATCTAAATTTCAATATTTGACTTATATGGGCAGTGCCACGCCCATTGGCCCGTTTCCGCCCATTTTTGGACTAGTCACGTAGACTGCCACCATATACATATACACAAAATTACAGCACTATCGCTACAAATTTGTGCCAGATATAACATTTTTTTAATTTGGCTTATATGGGCGGTGCCACGCCACCAGATACATACATATGTATAAAATTACAGCACTCTCGCTAACAAATTGTGCAAGATATGTCTATTTGTCTTATGTGGGCGGGGCCACGCCCACTTGATAAATAAGATACAATCCAAAATAATTAATCTATATATCTAAAAATTGTTGCAAATACTTTTAGAAATAAGCTATATGATAAGTCCGTTGGAGTTTTGAATGCTTTTTGTCGTTTTGCAGTGTAATTATTGTAACGAAAGGACCCAATAAGCTCATCTTTACTACTTTGCTTGATTTTCAATATTTTTCAAGCCACAAAATCAAACCTTCAGATTAACTGCAAGGAACTGATAAAACAGGGGTTAAAACTGGAAACGCCTATAGATGTATTATTAACGTAGCAATTTTACTAATTGATTCAATACGGGAAAAAGATTAGTTGTACCCCGTTACGTAACCGCTACCAAACAAATGTGTATCCTGAATTCTAATTGGAAACAAAATACTTTATCCAAAGACCTAAACACAATAAAGACACAACAAAATTCATAGATGGCGCTACAACAGGCCGCGGGTTTATGCATTTTACTGAGAACTCTTCCGTGGAATAATATTGCGTTCAGCATTGAATGTAATAAAAAAATTTAAAATGGTTTATAGAAATATTTTGAAAATTTTGAGCAATGAATTGTTCAACCTTTATAATATTGAGGCCTTTGCATTATCAATATGTAAACTTTCGCTTCTAGCATTATTAACATCCTTCTCTTTTCACGATAGGCATGTTTTCGTTACAAGCTAGCACTTTTAGTTTAGCACTTTGCAACGAAAACAACTGACTTCCACTAACTGGCACATAAGCAATAAGTGGCGGATTTTCACTATCTGGTAGCAATGGTGTCATGAGTTGCGAAGAAAGAACAGTGCGAAACAGACAAAAAATTCGTGAAAAGTATTTTTAAAACATATATTTACTATTCTATGTTCAATTGTTTACACTCTTTTTGCAAATATTAAAATAATTTCCCATTTTTGTTCTTCTTCTTCCCGTTAATTCACAATAATTGATAAAATCTCTCCAAAAATGAGATGCCATATTGCTAAATATAGGGTGCCCAATCTGGCAACATCATACTCGATTAAGACATGAACACAAGCACCAAACTTCGTCGGGAACTAATAGTGCTTAAAAGTGCTTAGCTCCCCATACAAATTAAGCACTTATGGTGTAACGAAAACACGCCTAATATATGTTGTAAATATTTATATGCAGGATTGCCAATAAAAATACATTATAGACAGTGTTGCAAATAAAATGTTTTTCTGGCAATGGCGCCGTTGTCACATGCATAAACTTCGCACATATAACAATCTGCAAATTATCTCGCAATGACTTTTCTGCTAACGTTGCAAAACAAAAATTGTGTGTTCAGGCGGTTGTAAATTCACAGGGTTGCATTTTTCCGCCATTTTTCTGGCAACGTTGTCCGATCTGCAAATCGTGTGTACTTACCTTCAGCTTTACACTTCTTCGCTTTAAATTTCAGTATCGCGCTCCTTACATTAACATTACGATATGTGGGTGTCACATTACGATACGTGAGGGTTACTAATCCCATTCTTCTCAGCTCTGTTGCCGTCGCCGGCGCTTTCAAGTAGGCCGCTCTGCGAATAAAGTGTTTACAGAGATTTGTCATATCTGTCAATGTTTTTGTGAAAACGGAAAAAACATTATTTACATAAATCTCGCCAGTACGCGGAAAATTTCGCTAATTAATTAACTTAAAATTAGCCTAAACATAGAGTTCAATTAAAAAAAATATTTGCAAAATTATCCTGTATTTATTGCACACAAGTTGCCCACAAAATGCGAAGAAGTTGAAAGGAGGAAGCATATCTTTTTTTGCTTTTTATTATTAACCACCAAAAGAAAGTAAAAACATGTCATTGTCTAAAAAAGACCCATCGCTTCGCGTGGCTGCCAATGATCCTCATCTAGTTTCTTTAGGTGGAGGACGTCTGAGTACTGCCGTTACAATACACAATATACCGATCGGGGACACCACAATTGGCTCCTCTGTCCACAGCAACATATCCTTATCAGGTTTGGGAGTAAAGCCCTTGCATTGCACCATTTATCGTAGTGAAGAAAATCAAGTGACCTTAGTGCCCGAAAGAGAAGCTCGCATTTTAATCGATGGCCATTTGATTGAAGTGGAAGTAGATCTTAAACAGGGGGCTATGATCACTTTGGGCGAGTCATATTATCTGCGTTACAATAATCCCGCGGAAGCCCAGCAAATGAGAACAGCCATGGGCAATCGGTCGGAGGATGAGTATGAGAACGATGAAGCGGCCAATTTGGATTATTTCTATGAGACCAACATTAATCCTAATCTAAACGAGAGTTATGGTAAAACCTATAATAACCTTAAGCCTTTGGATATTAATGGTTGGCAGTGTCCCAAAGTTTTCACCGCCGACTTGGTAACGGTGAATATGCCCGCCAAAGATGTCTTGGGCCAGAAGTATGCCAATTTTGCCAAAAATCTGGCCGAGAATCATCGCAAAGATAAAAACGTTAATACAAAACACAATGAAGGCCTTTATGTAAACATTCCAACGGGAAATTCCAACCTGAAATCTTTGGCAGATAGTTGTGAATTTCTTTCAAAAGTTCAAAATACTTCCACGCCTCAAAAACTAAAGGAGGGCGGAGTGAAGTCTGAAGAGGATACTCATCCATTCGACAGCAAAGATTACCTGGAGGATATGTTAAAAATCTGTACAGAATATACCGATCGCCAGGATCGTAGTGGTGGTGGGGGCAGTTTGAGTTCTTCGCCAATTGTGCAAAATCGCATTAAAACTAATGGTTCCTTGCCAAGAGATAAAAAGTCACCTTTTCATCAGGAATTCAATTCCTCGCCTTTACAGAAATCCTCAAATGACTTAACCGCCTCTCCGTGTTCAGCAGGCAAATCCAGTGGTTATGAAAATGTCCGCCTGGTGGCTAAAAATCGGGTGGAAATAGACAGCAGTGATTGCAAAACCAGCAGTGGTTATGAAAATGTCAAGATTGTTCCACAAAGCCCTCGCACTAAGATACGCACCAACTGTTTATCACCCAAGAAGGAGAGTAATGCTGCAACTTTCTTTAGCCAAGAACAAAATGTCACAACCGACAAAAAGGCCACAAATTATGAGGATCTTATTAAAATATTCGAAGAAAAGTTCCAGAAAGAAATCGAAGCCATAGAGGAAAGCTCAAGAAATGACCCTAAGACAATCACTCTCTCAGCGAACAATACCCCCGTGGCAAAGAGGACCAATAAAAATATCAATAATTTAACTATAGACATCAAATCTTTGGTTTCACCACACCAATCACCCAAAGCCATTAAAAAGCCCACACCTGCCCCTAGGAATATAACAAAATCTACCATTAACAGTAGCAATTCAGCTAAGGCAAATTCCTCGGCCTCCTTGGGAAGCATGCCAAATTTGAATAAAAATCTAAATCAGGAAAAATTACATATCGAAAGGGAAGATTTGTTGCGTCGCCTAAACAATCTCAAGGAGGAAATTTCGGTTTTGCAACAACAAGACAATGAAGCATTGATAGAAATGGATATGGAAAATGCTTTAGTTTTGGGTGAACTACAATCTTTAACTGAGACCAAACATAAATTGGAACAAGACTATAAAAACCTACAACAACGCATACATCGTTTGGAGGCTCAGCGCAATGCGACTCGTGTTATGGAGGAAAATCAACAGGCCAAATTGAAACAGTCCATAGAAATGAAACAAGATCAAGTGGAGAAGCTAAAGGACATGCTTAAACAAAAACCCAATAATGCCTGCCTCAAAGAAGAACTCGATAATGTCCGCGAGTCTCTGGATAACGATCGTAAAGCTTTCGAAGATTTAGAATTTCAATATCTCGAAGGCGAATCAGAGTGGCATGCCCAACGCGATGAACTTCACAACGATGAGTTAGGTTTCCAAAAGCAAATTGAAGAAACCAAACTGGCAATTGGTAATTTAGAAAGGCAAGAAAACAATTCTACCTCCCAGTCACAAAAGAATCTGAGAAAGCGTATCGTTTCTTTGCTCAATGATTTGCAAGAATGTGAACAACAATTTAGAGATCTTGAAGAAAAATTGTCTTCCAAATGTCAGGGCTCAAATCCTGGCGGTAGTACCTCATCACTGTCCATAATGTCACAATCCTTATTTGGCTCAACAGAGATATTATGTCCCAAACCCCAAACAAACAATGAAGACTTAATGTCGAAAAGTTTTAATGAGAATATGTTTTATAATAATAAAATTGAAATGCCTAAAAACTCGCTACAGGTGGTTGTAGTTACGGCTAGCAACAGTAACAGTCGAGTAGTTTCACAGGAATTCGCCAGCAACAGCGGAGCGGGAGTGTCATACACCAGCTCTAACACTTCAAAGGAAGCTTCAAATAAAATTGTGGATTCTATACGCGAAATTGAGCGTAATCGCAAACTTTTAGCTTCTAAACAAGGCCAGAAAGCTTTGGAAGAAGAACGTCGCAAAATCGAGGAAATTCTAAGACAATTGGGGTCAGAGACAAGACAACAATATATAGATATGCTCAAATCTGATGGCCAAGAAACCTTAGTTAAGGAAAATAAAGAGAATTGTTTACAGAAAAGGAATTCTACGGCTTCCTATGATAGACAAGCTTCTGCTCCTGTACAGCAACTGTCACAAAAAGTTCTAGAAAAGCAGCTCTCAGGTCCCCCAGGTCAAAGACCTTTGTCTGAATCTAATTCAGAGGCCGCCGAAGATTTGGTTGTACCCAGTAAACGCAAATCAATCAATGAAGCTTCAAATCGGGCCAGAAGTCCCGAAAGTCCACGAAGCTTTAGTTTAGAGAAGCGTTCGAGCAGTGTTCTATCCAATGAAACCTCTTCCCAAGGCGACAGCAGTGTAGGCAGTGAACGTCGCAAAGTCTTGGCCAAACATCAAAGACCTTTAACACGTTATCTGCCAATTTTTGCTCAGGATTTAGATCTTAAACGTCACATTGAATCGGCCGGTCATCAAATTTCTTTATGTCCCCACATCTTCATTGATTCTTATACCTGTCGCGGCTATCTTCACAAATTGGGCTCAACATTTCACACTTGGTCCAAACGTTGGTTTGTTCTAGATCGTCAGCGTTGCGCATTTATCTATTATTCAGATAAAACTGAACGTAAACCACGAGGAGGAGCTTATTTTTCATCCATCGATGAGGTCTATATGGATCACTTGAATCAATCCAAAAGCAGTCGTCCACATTGCACGTTCATTGTTAAAACTAAGAAGAGACAATATTATTTACAAGCAGCTTCAGATGCGGCGGCACGTATCTGGATGGATGTCATTATTACGGGGGCTCAAGGCTCTATGTTGCCCGCCTACTAACTTAAAGACATGAAAAAAAATACTTGTATTCAACAAAAATTCCATTTTTAATATTTTTTATATTTATATCTTTATATATATATATATCTTTGAGTTGCATATACCCCTCTCCTAAGTTTAATGGTATTGTTTTCTAGTTTTAAGTCTTTTTTTAATATCAAAGTGATTGGTATTTTTACTTACTACTACATACTAACTATCATCATATTTGCTCAAAATCTAAATCAATACTATTTCTTAACTAAAATCAAAAATCATTTATAGAAAAAACTAAGTATTATAATGTTTCTATTTGCATGTGCCTCTATGTCTTTCGTGTTCACTATACATACTATAGAGCGAAATTATATCTTTTAATTATAGGAATAGATAACTTTTAGATGTAAGCTACTACCATAAGATAAGAAACCAAAAGTACATGTGGAAGTGTGTACGCTCAATTCAAATTGTTTGTAATAAAGTTTTCTTTTTTTAATAAAATGATGAATCAATATTTCATGTAAACCGCTTAGCAGTTTATTTGATTAGATTAAATGTTCTTGTGGTAATGAATTTCCTATAAATAGTTTGTAAGTCTTTTGAGAAGAATTGTTATTCTTTTGAAACGGGCGTTTTCTTATTATCTATATTTTTTGTTTTGCACAGCAAAGATAAGAAAAGATATGCCATTTTTTAACGATAGCCGACCTTCGTATATGGCAAAAAATAATAACAACGATAAGTTTGACCTAGCCGAAACTTATATACCCTCCATCCACCATGAGAGTTATTTAATACTATAGCGGGTCGTATCTTAGAAATGGTTTTAAATGTTCACATTTAAAAAAAACAACTCATATTGTCAAATTTCATCGCAATTGTCCTCAGGAAGACATGTGGATGCGAAATATTTACATACGATAATATTTTGTCTAAATTGAATTTCCATAGAAATTTTTGTCCAATTTGTATTTTTTAAATTGGAAAATTGCAATTTTGCTGACATTTTCCATAAAATTGAAATTTTCTATAAAATTTCAATTTTGATGAAATTTTCTATAAAATTGGAATTTTGATGAATTTTTTTTATAAAACTGAAATTTCTAGAAAGCTGCAATTTTGAGGAAATTTTCTAAAAAAAAATTTTTTTTTTGATGAAATTTTGCATAAAATTGTAAATTTTATAGAAAATTGCAACTTCGATGTAGAAAAGAAAATAAATTATCCTTTTATATGTTTTTGTCAAAATTGTATTTTTATTTGGGTACATTTTCTTAAAACTTAAAAATTTTTGAGAAAATTTCATCAGATTTGGAATTTTTTTTAATAGAAAATTTTATTAAAAAAATTTTATTAAAATTTTAGTTTTATAGAAAATTTGTTTTAAATTGCAGTTTTCTTGAAAATTTCCTCAAAATTGCAGTTTTCCGGAAAATTTTTCAAAATTGCACTTTATCGAAAATTTGCTCGAAACTGCAGTTTTCTAGAAAATTTTCTCAAAACTGTAATTTTATATAAAATTTCATCGAAATTGCAATTTTATAAAAATTTTCATCAAAATTGCAATTGTATAGAAAATGTTCAATTTTGATCACATTTTCCATAAAATTGCAATTTTGTTGATATTTTTTATAAAGCTGAAATTTTGATGGAATTTTCTATAAAATTGGAATTTTGATGAATTTTTTATAAAACTAAAATTTTGATGATTTTTTCTAGATAACTGCAATTTTGAGGAAATTTTCTAAAAAAATTTAATCTGCAATTTTGCATAAAATTGGAAATTTTTTGAAAATTGCAATTTTGATGTAGAAAAAAGACAAAAAAATATGCTTTTATATAAATTTTTGTCAAAATTGAATTTTTTTTTTGGTAAATTAGCTTTTTTCTTCAAAATTGAATTTTTTGAGAAAATTTCATCAGACTTTTTCCAGAAAATTTAAACTAAAAATTTTCACCGAAATGTAATTTTCCATAATACAATTTTGTTAAAAATTTCATCGAAATTGCAATTTTCTACAAAATTTCTTCAATATTGCAATTTTATAGAAAATTTCCTTGAAATTGAAGTTTTCTAGAAAATTTCATCAAAATTTTAGTTATCCAGAAATTACCGTTTTCTAGAAAATTTCTTCAAAACTGCAATTTTTTATAAAATTTCATCGAAATTTGCAATTTTATAAAAATTTTCATCAAAATTGCAATGTTATAGAAAATTTCTTCAAAATTCCAATTTTTTTGAAAATTTCATCAGACTTGCATTTTTCCAGAAAATTTAAACAAAATTGCAATTTTATAAAAATGTTCTTAAAAATTTCATCGAAAGTACAATTTAATTTTCAATTTTATGGAAAATATCCTCAAAATTTCATTTTGTAGAAAATGTCAACAAAATTGCATTTTTTTAGAAAATTTCCTCAAAGTTGCAGTTTTCTAGAAAATGGTCTCAAAATTGCAATTTTATAAAAAATTTAATTAAAATTTCAATCTTATAGAAAATTTCCTCAAAATTGCAATTTTCCAGAAAATTTAAACAAAATTTGCAATTTTATAGAAATTTTCACCGAAATGCAATTTTCTACAAAATTTCATGGAATATACAATTTTGTTTGGAACTTTACGGAAATATCCTCAAAATTGAAATTTTCTAGATAATTTCCTCAAAATTGCAGTTTTCAAAAATCTTACCTCGAAATTGCAGTTTTCTAGAAAATTTCCTCAAAATTGCAATTTTATAGAAAATTTCATCAGAATTGCAATTTTTTAGAAAATTTCCCCGAAATTGCAGTTTTCTAGAAAATTTTCTCAATGTTGAAATTTTCTAAAAAATGTTCTCAAACGTAAAATTTCATCAAAATTACAATTTTATGGAAAATTTAAAAAAAATTGCAATTTTCCAGAAAATGTCCTCAAATTTGCAATTTTCTAGAAAATTTTATCAAAATTGCAATTTATAGAAAATTTCATCAAAATTGCCATTTTATTAAAAATTTTATTCAAATTTAAATTTTATAGAAAATTACATCAATTTTGGATTGATTAAAATTGGCCTCTAGCAATTGCAATTTTGCATAAAATTGGAAATTTTTTGAAAATTGCAATTTCGATGTAGAAAAAAGACAATAAACTATATTTTTATATAAATTTTTCTCAAAATTGTATTTTTTATTGGTAAATTAGCCATTTTCTTCAATATTGAATTTTTTGAGAAAATTTCATCAAACTTTTTCCAGAAAATTTAAACTAAAAATTGTAATTTTCCACAATACAATTTTGTTAAAAATTTCATCGAAATTGCAATTTTCTACAAAATTTCTTCAATATTGCAATTTTATAGAAAATTTTATTAAAATTGTAATTTTATAGAAAATTTCTTAAAGTTGTCTAGAAAATTCCATCAAAATTTTAGTTATCCAGAAATTTTTTTAAAATTGCAATTTTATAGAAAATTTTCTCGAATTTGCAGTTTTCCAGAAAATTTCCCCAAAACTGCAATTTTTTATAAAATTTCATCGAAATTGCAATTTTATAAAGATTGCAAATTTTATAGAAAATTTCTTCAAAATTGTAATTTTACAGAAAATGTCATTAACATTGCATTTTTTCTAGAAAATTTCCTCAAAAATTTCCTTAAATTTTATATTTATTTATAGAAAATTTTATATAATTTATATAATTTATTTTATAGAAAATTTCATCCTGAAAATTAAAACAAAATTGCAATTTTATAGAAATTTTCTAAAAAATTTCATCGAAAGTACAATTTAATTTTCAATTTTATGGAAAATATCCTCAAAATTTCATTTTGTAGAAAATGTCAACAAAATTGCATTATTTTTTTAGAAAATTTCCTCAAAGTTCCATTTTTCTAGAAAATTTTCTCAAAATTGCAATTTTGAGGAAATTTTCTATAAGATTGCAATTTTAATAATTTTTTTATAAAATTGCAATTTTGATAAAATTTTCTATAAATTGCAATTTTGATAAAATTTGTCATTAACATTGCATTTTTTCTAGAAAATTTCCTCAAAATTTAAATTTTATTGAAATTTTAATTTTGTAGAAAATTGCATCAATTTTGGATTGAATTAAAATTGGCCTATAGGGCTTTCTAAGTGATATTAACTAAATAAAATGAAATAAAAATTGCAATTTTTCTACAAAATTTCGTCAAAATTTAAATTTTTATATATATAAAAATTTCATCGAAGTAGCATTTTCTAGAAAATTGCATTTTTTATTTATTCAATATTAAACCGAGCCGTGAGCCATATTTTTATTGAAAATTTTATAGAAATTACAATTTTATAATAATCGTCGAAATAGAATTTTTTTGTGGAAAATTTCGTTTAAATTGCAAAATTTGCTAGAAAGTTTCATTGAAATTTTATAAAAACCAATTAAAGTTCGATGACCGAAGGGTTGATTAACGACGACTGAATGGATTAAAGGTCGATGAGCGATGGACAGATTAAGGGATACTGAGCGGTTTCAAGGCCGATGGGTAGATTAAGGGCCATTGAGCGGGTTGAAAGTCGATGACCGATATGGTGGTTAACCGAGGGGTGGATTAAATTCCACTGAGCGGATTAAAGAAGATGACCGATGGGAATATTATATGTAATTTACCGATGAATTTTTGTTTCTGTTCTGTTTCGGAAATCCCAAATATTAAACAAGTATAAATAATTGCTAATTAATTAATTTTCCCACTCCCAAATAATAGACAAGCATAAATAGTTGTTAATTACTTAATTTTTATATTAAATTAACAAATATTATATACAATAGACAATAGGTACCTAACTTTAAGCAGATATACATTAAATAGTTTTTATCCTAGAGCGGGGTTTCAAAAGTTAAATTCTATTTTCGGTGTGGAAAAAACAATAGTTTCATAACATACAATAAATTCATATTTTATATCCACATAAAATGCCAGAGAAATTGTAATGAAATTCTTTTCAGTTCAGTAAAAAAATGTAGTATAAATAAATATAGAATAACAAAGATCACAAATAAAAAATAAATAAATAGCCGGAAGGGTTCTATGAATTGTTTGTGGATTTTTCATATCGAAAACGAAATTTATGCTTTCGTTAATAGAGAGTAGTAGAGTAAAAGTCTTAGATTCTGTAAAATCGGTTTTAAATTTAAGGCTGATACTAAGATCTCGACTTCAATTCGGAATCCTTGCGATAATCTGCAGAATTTGATAGCCTTTTGAGTGAAATTAAAGTGGAATCGTCATCTTAGTGCCCGTCTTTAGTTATAAGTTATATGATTTTATTAGATACTTTTTCTATTACTTTGTGGTGGAAGGAAAGTTATTAAATTTAAACAGAAAATGTCATTAACATTGCATTTTTTCTAGAAAATTTCCTCAAAAATTTCCTTAAATTTTATATTTATTTATAGAAAATTTTATATAATTTATATAATTTATTTTATAGAAAATTTCATCCTGAAAATTAAAACAAAATTGCAATTTTATAGAAATTTTCTAAAAAATTTCATCGAAAGTACAATTTAATTTTCAATTTTATGGAAAATATCCTCAAAATTTCATTTTGTAGAAAATGTCAACAAAATTGCATTATTTTTTTAGAAAATTTCCTCAAAGTTCCATTTTTCTAGAAAATTTTCTCAAAATTGCAATTTTGAGGAAATTTTCTATAAGATTGCAATTTTAATAATTTTTTTATAAAATTGCAATTTTGATAAAATTTTCTATAAATTGCAATTTTGATAAAATTTGTCATTAACATTGCATTTTTTCTAGAAAATTTCCTCAAAATTTAAATTTTATTGAAATTTTAATTTTGTAGAAAATTGCATCAATTTTGGATTGAATTAAAATTGGCCTATAGGGCTTTCTAAGTGATATTAACTAAATAAAATGAAATAAAAATTGCAATTTTTCTACAAAATTTCGTCAAAATTTAAATTTTTATATATATAAAAATTTCATCGAAGTAGCATTTTCTAGAAAATTGCATTTTTTATTTATTCAATATTAAACCGAGCCGTGAGCCATATTTTTATTGAAAATTTTATAGAAATTACAATTTTATAATAATCGTCGAAATAGAATTTTTTTGTGGAAAATTTCGTTTAAATTGCAAAATTTGCTAGAAAGTTTCATTGAAATTTTATAAAAACCAATTAAAGTTCGATGACCGAAGGGTTGATTAACGACGACTGAATGGATTAAAGGTCGATGAGCGATGGACAGATTAAGGGATACTGAGCGGTTTCAAGGCCGATGGGTAGATTAAGGGCCATTGAGCGGGTTGAAAGTCGATGACCGATATGGTGGTTAACCGAGGGGTGGATTAAATTCCACTGAGCGGATTAAAGAAGATGACCGATGGGAATATTATATGTAATTTACCGATGAATTTTTGTTTCTGTTCTGTTTCGGAAATCCCAAATATTAAACAAGTATAAATAATTGCTAATTAATTAATTTTCCCACTCCCAAATAATAGACAAGCATAAATAGTTGTTAATTACTTAATTTTTATATTAAATTAACAAATATTATATACAATAGACAATAGGTACCTAACTTTAAGCAGATATACATTAAATAGTTTTTATCCTAGAGCGGGGTTTCAAAAGTTAAATTCTATTTTCGGTGTGGAAAAAACAATAGTTTCATAACATACAATAAATTCATATTTTATATCCACATAAAATGCCAGAGAAATTGTAATGAAATTCTTTTCAGTTCAGTAAAAAAATGTAGTATAAATAAATATAGAATAACAAAGATCACAAATAAAAAATAAATAAATAGCCGGAAGGGTTCTATGAATTGTTTGTGGATTTTTCATATCGAAAACGAAATTTATGCTTTCGTTAATAGAGAGTAGTAGAGTAAAAGTCTTAGATTCTGTAAAATCGGTTTTAAATTTAAGGCTGATACTAAGATCTCGACTTCAATTCGGAATCCTTGCGATAATCTGCAGAATTTGATAGCCTTTTGAGTGAAATTAAAGTGGAATCGTCATCTTAGTGCCCGTCTTTAGTTATAAGTTATATGATTTTATTAGATACTTTTTCTATTACTTTGTGGTGGAAGGAAAGTTATTAAATTTAAAAATATTACAATTGAAGAAAAAAATTAATAAAATACAAAAAATAAATCTTCCATAGTGTAGGTATTTAGTAGTAGTGAATTAGTTAGGCAGGTTTTGTTTTGTTGTTCATTACAAATGAATATAATCGATAGTGTATTTTCTGAAAGATAAACTTAAATTCGACCACATTTGTCGTCGATCGGTCGGTCGCGGTTTTTCCTCATCTTATAGAAAAAGTTTTACTTGTAAAGAAGTTAACAAAAGTTTGCTTTCTTTTTTTCGTTTTTCGAGTTTTAAAAGTCTAATGGAGGCATCTAATGTTTTGATTTGAGTTACAGGAGGAGTGAATTGCTGCTGAATTTAAAATATTCGAGGGCCTCATTTGCCTCTTTATGTATCGTTATATTTACACAATTATTTGTTTAGACTGCTGCTGGGCTTGTTGGGACAATGATTCACATTTGAAGCAGTTTATGACAAAGCCTACGCCGCCGCAGCCACCACCATTGATTCATATACGCAATTCGATTGCCTTCTATAGTAGTGTTCCATTTTTGTTTTAAATATATGTATGTTGTATGTGTGTGCTTTATGCATAATTAAAAGCTTTGTTTTTTATTTCTCTTTTTTAAAGTAGTCGTAGTATCTTTATCATTCATCATCATCTATGATTCAAAAAATTTTCTATCACAAGCGTTGGGGTCAGCACAGCCGCTAGATATTACCGGCACTGTGATAAAACTGAAAATTCACCGGAGTCTTGGGACTAGGACAGGAATAGAGAAAGTCATCGTGTTGCAATTGGGTTTGGGTTAAGGTGGAATCACTGGCACTGCGATGTAGTTTGGGCAATGTTCGCCATATATATTCCAGCATATTTAGATTTAAACGGAACAAAGGTCTTTCATTGCGATCGTATTTGATACAATCGACTGTCAGACGCTTCAAATCCTGAGGTGCATCAGAACGTATGCGGGTCATATCGGGTTTCAGTAAGCCTCTACCCACCATAAAGAGAATCTGATCCTTATTGTTAATGTGGCTGTAGGGTAGACATTCGGCCAATAATTCATATAAGACAATACCAAAGGCGTAAACATCCGACTGAAAGGAATATGGATTCTGTTCTTGCATTCTTATGACCTCCGGAGCCATCCATAATATACTGCCAGTGGGTTGATTAGCTTGTTTCTCGCCGGACCAACGAGTTTTCGCTGTGGCCAGACCGAAATCACCAATTTTCACAGAATACTCGTCTTGCAAGAAAATATTGTTTGATTTTAAATCTCTGAAGAAGACAAAAGCGTTTTAATTTGATCCTCAACATTACCAGAAATCCTCTACTCACCTGTGTATAATATTTTTGGCATGCAAATAATCCATTCCCTGGGCCACTTGGCGTCCAATATCTATAAGAGTTTTCAATTTAAACTTGGTTTCCTTAACGTGTATGTGCTTATAAAGACTGCTGCCCTCGCACCACTGCGTCACAATGGCCAACGAAGGCTTCGATACACAACCCATAAAAAGCAGAATATTACAATGACGTGTCTTCTTCAGCATGGCCACCTCGTTTTTGAATGCTTGCAATTGAGCCAGGCTAGGAGTTTTAACATTAAGGGTTTTAACAGCCACCGGGCCATGCCAATGCGCTTTGTAAACTGTTCCAAAGGAGCCGGAACCAATGCGAGGACCTATCAATATCTCTTCAGCTTGTATATTCTAGAAACAAAAGAATCAAGTTAGCAAGAACTTCAGTTCAGCTTTCTTTTCAAACATACCCAATTTTCTTCCGACGATCTATTGGAAGACAGCAAATTTTTATTACTCTCATCCGCTGAACGGGCCCTCTCTCGTTTTACATGCTTGAGTGTGCTGGTGGGAGAGGCTTGTAAAGAATCTCCAGCATTTTGTAAAGAACCATGAGCTTGTACCAATTTGCATTGGGCCTCTGTCAAAGGCTTAATGTTGTTGAAACAAACATTGGGGGCCGAATTTGAACGGTCCTGTTGACTTATCGTACGGGGATGACGACCCTAAGATAATACAATGACAATCAAAATATAATTACTAGAGATTTTTAATATAAATACCTGAAAATCTCCCACCATACCCCGGCCAGGGTGAATAATACCTACGGCATTTTCAGGATTTTGTGCCAACAAACGTTGATAGTAACTATCTACCGGAAATTGTTGACATAATGTGGGAACTTTGTCATAACACCGTTGATGAAACCGAAAATTACACTGATTGCAATAGAATCCGGTAAACAGAAGACGTCGACAGCATTCACAGAAAGCCAGGGAAAAGAAAGTCTTGCGTATGAACTGATGGGAAATATGCGTCATAATGGGACATTTGTCCAATAGCCTCACATAGATTTCGTCCACCTGCAGACTGGCTATGTCCGTGTGCCAGGGTATGATATCACGACCATTTTCCGAGGTGGTGACCTCACACATTTCGGGGGTTAACTGACGCAATTTAAGGGCTTTCATTAAAGCATCACAGAGACGTACGCCGGGCACAACCTCCACAGAAGTTCTCTGCTGATTGGGGAGATGGGCGCGCATTAGGACCTTGCGTTGCCGGGTTAAAGTACTGCATTGACTGCCGCCATAGTGGGTGCTCTGAGAGGAAATCAAACTATCGGTCTGCAAAGAGAAAATATACTTTTATAATCTAAAGGTGTTTAAATGTTGAGTATCACCTACCATATCACTTCCCGGATAGTTTGGCCTAGTCAGCAATTGCTGTTGAATTTGCTGCTGATTTTGATAGTGCGACTGGAACGTATACTCATTTAATTCTCTTTGATGTTGCTCCTTTTCCTCCAATTCCTGCTGGACACTAAGCTGTTCTATCAGCTCCGATTCCTTGGTTTCCAATTCATGCAACTTTGAGGTCAACTCCTGATATTCGGCTATATACATGGGCGGTGGCTCTTGCAGATTGGCAAATCTGGCATTTAGAGCATCGATATTCTCCCGAGTCACATGTATGACCGATTGGATGTTATGCAATTCCTCGGTTAAGGCATCATACTGTTCCTCACTATCCTCGGATGAAGGTGTACTCGTCATGTTGGCTGCGGCGACGACGACAACAGGTTGCTAACCTCACACACCTAACTACTCTGGGCTCATTCAAGTTGTCTTTCGATAATGGCAAAGGCCAATAGTAGTATCCTTCGCAATGAACTGATTTGTCTGAAGACAAATTGTGTGTAGGAAGTCTTTCGTTGCCGTGTTCTTTGACCTTTCGTCGTCAAATGTTGTGTTGGTAGTGTATACTCTGTGTTTATAGTGTAGGATTAAGCTCACATTTTGGGAAAACCAAATTGACCATCACACAGTTCAAAAACATTTCTTAGTTTTTAATCAGCTTTTTCTAGCTTTACAGTTAAATAAACTTCCTCAAAGACATACCAACAAGGATTTTTCTATTTTGGAATTCTTGATTCCCGTATTTACTCGTTCTCAGCACTACAGGATACACAGAAGCTGCTGGCTGCGTAGAAGAACGCGAACAAAAAAGGAGTAATGAGTTTTGAGCAGTTAAATAAAAATAAAATGCAATTAATAAAGACTTTAATTCGCGATTCAACAAACACAATAAATGCAAAATGCAGGTGTTTATTGACGCAGACACTAACTTAGTATTCCGTCTGTTTATTATAAGTTGTCCTTTTGGTTTTGACCAAAAAAAATGTATCTTTTATTTCTTCAGTGTGTGTTGTTCGACCTCTCTTCCTTTCCTGCCAATATTTTTCATTCCTTTCCGAGGGATCACATAGTGAAACCTAATTTGGGGTGCAGCGTATGGCAGTTCTATTAACTCATGTAAAAACTGTGAACAAACGGAACATATGACAGAAGTTAACAGTAATCCCGTTTGGATATATCAACTATTTACATAAAGGTAGTTGTATAAAAAATTTGTTTTATAATTTTATATAAATATTTATAAAAGTAAATAGGTAAAAGTACGCCGGAGTTTTTAGACCACACGCGTTCATTTAGGTTCCATTTAAGGCGACAGTCCATTATAATTGCCGTCGAAGAGAACCAAGTTAATTTTAGTTAGTGCTCACGTATCGTATGTGAAAAACAGCTGATTAAGCAGAAACTCAATTGTATTTCGTGTGATTTCAAATTTTATTTGAACCAACTATATATGTATATATATACATACATACATATATAATAGGCATGTTTTCGTTACAAGCAAGAGATTTTGGATGATCACTTTGCATGCCTATTACGATTGACTGCCTGCTAATATTTACAGAGAATAGTTCTACAATAGGCGTGTTTTCGTCACACCATAAGTGCTTAATTTGTATGTGGAGCTAAGCACTATTAGTACCCGATCAAGTTTGGTGCTTGTGTTCCTGTCTTAATCGAGTATGATGTTGCCAGATTGGGCACCCTATATTTAGCAATATGGCATCCCATTTTTGGAGAGATGGTTATCAATTTTTGTGAATTAACGGGAAGAAGAAGAACAAAAATGGGAAATTATTTTAATATTTGCAAAAAGAGTGTAAACAATTGAACATAGAACAGTAAATATGTGTTTTATAAATACTTTTCACGAATTTTTTGTCTGTATCGCACTGTTCTCATGGCACCATTGCTACCAGATAGTGGAAATCCGCCACTTATTGCTTATGCGCCAGTTAGTAGAAGTCAGTTATTTTCATTGCCAAGTGCTAAAGTAAATACAATCGCTGGCTTGTAACGAAAACATGCCTATTGAATATAAATGTTGAAAAAAACCTTTAATATTAAAATGTGAACATTACAACTGCTTCTTGCAATGAGTTAAACGATTCGTCTCGATTCACACGCGAAGCAGAACTTAGGGTATCTCTTAAATACCAGTGAATGCGTCCGGCGTCTGTCAAACTCAAATTTCATCCTATTGTTTTCTGGGCATAGTCCAGATTCACACTTGCAATTTTTTTCTGCTGAATTGCTGTGTTTGTGGGAGAGGGACGCAGTCGGCAAGGGGGGAGAAATAATCTTCCGCACTCGCAATTTTTTTGCAATGCGTTTTGCGTTTTCTTTCGCTGTAAAGTTTTTCGACATTTCCATACTGCTTTTCATTTAATATTCGTTGTTTTGTGCTCGGTTCAACATATGTAAATTTGTGCGACATACATTTTAATAAAATTTAATGAGTTTTAATGTATGGTGAAAATAAAAAATTGTCGAAACAGAATACATTGTCTGAACGCAAAAGCAATTTCAAAAGAGAATTGCAGGAAAAAATTGCGAGTGTGAATCTGAACATACAACAACACTTTGACCGACGCCGTAAAGCCAAACGTCAACGTATCGTAGTGCTACTAATCACATCCTAAGCCATTGCATTAGGCGGCTGTACAGCAGCATTCACATAAAAGTACGGCGTCAGATATGCTGTATGTCGGCCGCGTCTTTTCGTTTTGCAAACGTTGGGCTGACTTTTTGGTGTTTGTGCGTGGTTTTTCTGTGAAATTGTAAACTATTGAATTAAATTTGTATAGATCTATATAGAATAAAAAATATAATAATCTACTTAGCCATGGAAGAAGGTAAGGTATTACGATAGAAAATAAAGAGTTCGCAAGGACTTGATGTTCATCAAATTCTAAAATGTGCCTTGCTTTTATTTGCAGACGCTTCCTCGTCGGCTGCAAAAAAGGTTGGCAAAATGCACAACACATTGCCATTATGGGGGAATGAGGGCACAATGAACTTGAATCCCTTGATTTTGGCCAACATACAGAGCTCTAGTTACTTTAAAGGTACGTCCCCAAAGGTACAGTAGACAACACACGGAACATGCATTCATGGAGAAGCTGGAGAAATTTATGGAATTATGTAAATGCCTCTTTTCATTGTACTTCTAGTGCATCTGTTTAAGTTAAAGACTTACCACGAGGTCGTGGACGAGATTTACTATCAAGTAAAGCATATGGAGCCATGGGAAAGAGGTTCACGCAAGACCAGCGGCCAAACGGGCATGTGTGGCGGAGTGAGTTTATGAAATGTACCTTTTTCGTTTTGAATTAAGGATCTTATTACTATAGTTTTCTTCCCCTTTCGTAAGTTACTTATATTTTCTGTGATGTATTGGATATTCTTATTCTAGGTTAGAGGAGTGGGTGCTGGAGGCATAGTGTCTACAGCATATTGTTTGCTTTACAAATTGTATACCTTGCGTTTGACGCGTAAACAGGTGAACGGACTTCTCAATCACACTGATTCCCCCTATATAAGGGCTTTAGGTAGGTGGTAAGTCGATTGAGTGCCCAAAAGCAATCACCGAGTAACAGTTTTCTTTATGACAAGAAGAAGTCTTATTATATACTTACCAGGGTTGGGATGAGACAAACTAATTTTTGATTTTCCTTAGGTTTTATGTATTTACGTTACACCCAACCACCAGGTGATTTGTATGATTGGTACGAAGACTATCTGCAGGATGAAGAGGAAATCGATGTTAAAGCCGGCGGCGGCCAGGTGAGTCGATTGTACGATTGCCTTTTATTTTTCTTTTATTACTTGTGGAAAATTGTTACGCTTTACTAATTCATCTTTTTTTAGAATATAACCATAGGTCAAATGGTTTATCAATTCCTAACCAAATTGGATTGGTTTTCAACGTTGTTCCCCCGCATTCCTGTGCCCATGCAGAAACAAATAGAAAAGAAGCTGGAACAGTACTGCCGAGAGAACAGTGTTACTTTGTATCAATTAAGTTCGGGCATGGGTCACACGCCGGCGGTGGCAAATGTTCGTACGAATCAAGCTGCCGCAGAGTTTGAAGATCCCGAAACCAATTGGGAAGGCGGCCGGGAACGTGGTGGCCGGGCCACATATACCAGTCGCGATGCACCACCGCCCAGCTACCACCGAGGAGAACATGATGACCGTATTGATTATCCCAGAGATTACGATCGGCATGATCGACATCGGGAACACAAACCTAAACGTTACGAACGAGCCTCTTCGCCAGAAAGCGTTTATCGCGGCACTAGTCGAGAACGGGAACGCTATCGTGAAAAACACAAGAAGAAACACAAACACAAGCATCGCTCACGCTCCCGTTCCAGAAGTCGTTCCCCTCGCAGTGGCTCGCATTCTAAATCATCCCATTCGGAACGCAAAAGATCGGAACGTGAACATCACTCGCATCGCGAACATCGCTCTAGAGGATATGATGATGATTATCCCGAAGACAAGAGACGTCACAGATGAACCACCGCCTGAGTGGTGTCCTAATCGTCAGCCAGTGGACTCATTAGTTTTTTTTTTAATTTAAGTATAGACTAGGCAATTAAGGACAAATCCTGTTTTGTTTTAAATTTTTTTAATTTTTCATATATTTCATCAACACATTCTTAACTTAACTCCAAAACTACCTCATTTCCTCTCAAATATGAAATGATATTCCTTTGTCTAAAAAAGGAATGCTGTAGCGTGGAATAGTGGGTAGCCTTAGCCATCTTTTTAAGTATAAATAACACTGAATGAATGCCGAAAGCACAAGACATTTTTTTAACGTTAACATAACTATATGTGTACTAAATGCTATTGAACTTCATTGTTAAACTCAGGTGAATTAATTAAATAACTATTGTTTTATGTTTACACACACGCACCTCATACAGACAGATTCCCAACTATTGCCTCTACCACTACAAATGTTTGTTGCACTCTTTTTATAATTAATTTTTAATTGCCGTGGAGCTGTATAGTTTATGAACAAACAAATAAAAACATAAGTAGAAATATTTGAAGTGCTTAAAATGATTTCTGCAATCAATTTCTTTCGTTTAAATTCGCAATGTTTTACACATAAAATAAAGAACAAAAACATAAGAGAACATATATAATTTAAGGTTTTATTAATTTCAAATCATTGTTAAAATGTTATTATTGGCTTCTGATTGTGAAGATGTTTCCTAGACTGATAACGACTTGAATTTATTTTGATAGAAGAAAATCCTCAAAATCGTTCTAAATATAAATACTTTACAATTTTAGTACGAGTACATATCGTCATCTGAAATACCTGATGACGATTCCTTCTTTTTTGATTCCAGGGGCCTAATTACCGCATCCGTTTCGTATCGTAATTCGATTACGTGAGATCTAATAGCTCTAAAATTTATGGGCAGATATTGATGAAATTTCAGCATATCATTCCAAAGGCGATTCATAACTTATTTATATAAAAATAAGCAAAAAATAATTTCCCAATTTCTCGTTTTATGCTATCGAAAATTCAGATTACGATACGAAACGGATGCGGTAATTAGGCCCCAGGACTTTTGAAAATTATCAGTAAATACTGATCACCTCTATTTTCCATTCGAAGCTTATTTATTATAGGGGTATGTATCATTTGGATTCAAAGAAATATATTTATAATCATGATTCCAGGCTGAAAACTCCGCTCCTAACTACAGTTAGGCCGATTGATAATGTTGCATTGCATTCAAAATGGCAACATCTTTAAAAATGATCTCAGATTCTTATAATTTGGTATTTTAAAACACTTTTGCAAAAACACCCAAATAATTGCCCAAGTTTTCCCAACCCTTCTGTCACGTCTCGACCAAATTTCACAGGTTTTTATACGAATGCATAACACTGTGCAGCAGTTTGAGGTCTCAGAGGTGAACATATTACAATGAATGCTCAGTGCTACTTGAGAAAAGTCTTAACTGGGTGTTCCTGAGTTATTTACTGATGGTATTTCATTTCATTTATTTCATACAAACTTGTAATTCAAAGCCGTCTGGCCAATTAAACATAAATTACAATATGCATATAACTAAGCTTTTAAATGTTCATTTATATTTTGCCTCAGAAAACCTGTAATAACATTTCAAAACAATTTTTTTTCTAATGCTAATTTGTATATTTTCCCCTTATGCATTATTAATTAATAATGATAATGATAGTATAATCTATAAATTTTCCAAGAAGTTCCTGGGTGATACTAAATGTTGTATGAAAACTTTTGTGCTACGCTGTACGTAAGCAAATACATAAAAAAATAAAACATGCCAAAGTTAAAGCATATTTGTCGGCATTACAATTTTGAGCTTGGTGTTTAAAGTGAGTGAGCGCAAACTACACAACTATCACAGGTATCGCGAGATCAGGGTACAGGGTATTATGAATTTGTGCATTTGTTTGTAACACACAAAAGGAGAAGAGATAGATCCATTGTTTATTATACCGATCGACTTGTAATCACTTTCTGAGTCGATTTAGCTATGTCCGTCTGTCTGTCCGTCTGTCTGTAGATGTATTCTTGTAATCAAAGTACAGGTCGCAATTATGGCCCGATCTTGACGAAACTGTACACATATCTTTTTTTTGGCCCAAGGACGATCCCTATTTAATTTGGTTAAAATCAGATTTGGGTATAGCCCCCATATATATGTTAGCCCCGATTTGACATGTAAGCGCTGTAAAAACTTTATTTTATATCCGATCAGTATGAAATTCAGCAGAAAGAGGTCTCTTATTATATGAATGAACACTGATAAATTTGGAAGAAATCGGTTCAGATTTATATATAGCCCCCATATATACGTTACTCCCGATTTCAAATGTAAGCGCCGTAAAAAATTTATTTTATAACCGATCAGTGTGAAATTCTGCAGCAAGAGGTTTCTTATTACATGAAGGAATACTGCCAAATTCGGAGAAAATCGGTTCAGATTTAGATATAGCCCTCATATATATGTTACCCCCGATTTTACATGTAAGCGCTGTAAAAAGTGTATTTTTAATCCGATCAGTTCGAAATTCGGCAGAAAGAGGTTTCTTATTACATGAATTAATACTGCCAAATTTGAGGGAAATCGGTTGAGATTTAGATATAGCCCACATATATATGTACCCCCGATTTGTCATGTAAGCGCTGTAGAAACTGTATTTTATATCCGATCAGTAAAAAAATCTACACAAAGAGGTTTCTTATTATATGAAGGGATACTTCCAAATTCAGAGAAAATCGGTTCAGATTTAGATATAGCCCCCATATAATTGTTACCCCCGATTTGACATGTAAGTGCTGTAGAGACTGTATTTAATATCCGGTCAGTACGAAATTTGACAGAAAGAAGTTTCTTTTTCAATGAATAAGTATTCAAGGAAAATCCGTTCAGATTTTTATATAATCTCCATATATGTATATGTTCCTCCAAAGCGCTATATAAGTTGTACTTTACTTCCGATCAAAATTTTCCAGAAAGATGTTCCTAATTTTTTTATATAAGTGCTAATTTAGAGACCTGAAAGGCTTCAGCGGAAATGAAAATTAAAACATTACTTAAACCAATTATTCCAAGGTAGTACCAATTATTCCAAGGTAGTACCTACCTAACATACCCTGCATATATTACTTATATTGTGTACGACCAAAAATCGGACTATTTATTGTGTTAAGGCTAATAATAACCACAGTAAATGCAAACATGTGGAATATTATTATTAGTTCCATTTTTAATTCCACACATTATATTAAACTCCTCTTTGGAATAAGCCTTGACGTGGCGGGGGAGCTAAGTAATTTCGTAAAAGAAAGGAAACTAATTATTCCAACTATTCAAACAGAAATTCTTAATGTACATTGCCGAGGTGGTGTAGGGTATTATATAGTCGGCCCCGCCCGACTTTAACCTTTCCTTACTGGTTCATTTTGTCTTATCACTCACACATGTGTTTTTGTGACAGATCGCGAACATTGAATTCAGAAAGCGTAGCTTTTGAAGTGAACGAAACTTTTTTTGAAATAAAATTGCAAATCATAAGGTTACATACATTTCACATACTCGTATTAATAGAAGTGGACACTTTTTTATGGCATCTCACTACTAAAAAAAACAAATCTGAAGGTAAGTCCAATTGGAATTTAATGCTCATGAACCAAATATGTACATACATAATTTAACGTGTGTACTGTATATAAGAAAATAAGTGAAAGAAAGAATGATAAAATATCATTGGTGTTATGATGGGCGACGAGAGATTCCTATTTCCTCTTTTCTTCATTATTTTGCAATAACAAAAAAAGCAAAGCGAAGTTAAGATTATCCCAAAAAATATGCTTACGGAACAGAAAAAACCACCCAGATCTTGATATCAACATTTATAAATTACTTGCCCGCTAAGATCTTCATATGTAGAGTGAAAGGCAGGGGGGCAGGGGTGCTTCTTTGCTCTATTTATGATTGTTGTTGCTGTTGAGAAAATGTGACAGACTTACATTGAAGAGGGTAGAGGGTTGTCTTTTCTGGGGTGCTGTTTGATACCAAAAAAGAATCTCAGCAAAAAACGGCACACACACAATACAAGACCACCAACTGCATGACGCCACTCTTGGTTCCTTTGTTTGTTTGTTTTTTTTTTGCAAACTTTGGCAAGCACATCTTGTCTTGATCTGGGTTTTTGGGCGAAGGGAGAAGAGGGCGAGTGTTATTTGCTGGCTGCTCGTTGAGGTTTTGTCAAGAAAAGTCTTCAGTTGCCATCTTTGTCAAGGGCGTCTTCCCCTCTCCCTAAAATTAATTGAAAATAATTGCTAAGCAAAGAAATAAATATTTAGGAACTTGCAATATGAATATGCGATGTATGTAGGTTAGATTACAGCTAGATTTGCTTTTTGTTGTTTTTGTCTGAACTTGGACAACCTAGTGGTATTGTTCTGTGGCTTAATTCTTCACAGGCAGGCTGATCTTCAAGGCAGCTGCTCTTAAGGTGTTGTGTTGAAGCAAAAAATATTTTTTCTAATTATTTTTTTTTTATAAAAAAAAATTGGCATGTGCCGGTGACAAATCTAAATTTTGTTTGATTGAAAAGTTGGAGAAAACTCGATAGGAGATACCGATCAATATAGGCTCTAATATTAATACATTAACTGGAAAGTTTGATTTCTATAGGATGTACATAGGTACATACTTCTGTCATTGATCTGTAGCGAAAGTCGAAGAATGACTTTTCTTATCGAAAAGTTCATCATGGTTCATCGTTTATGAATTTCGTATAGAAAAGTTCATCATTGATGACTTTTCGTATAGAAAAGTTCATCATCGATGACTTTTCGTATAGAAAAGTTCATCATCGATGACTTTTCGTATAGAAAAGTTCATCATCGATGACTTTTCGTATAGAAAAGTTCATCATCGATGACTTTTCGTATAGAAAAGTTCATCATCGATGACTTTTCGTATAGAAAAGTTCATCATCGATGACTTTTCGTATAGAAAAGTTCATCATCGATGACTTTTCGTATAGAAAAGTTCATCATCGATGACTTTTCGTTTAGAAAAGTTCATCATCGATGACTTTTCGTATAGAAAAGTTCATCATCGATGACTTTTCGTATAGAAAAGTTCATCATCGATGACTTTTCGTATAGAAAAGTTCATCATCGATGACTTTTCGTATAGAAAAGTTCATCATCGATGACTTTTCGTATAGAAAAGTTCATCATCGATGACTTTTCGTATAGAAAAGTTCATCATCGATGACTTTTCGTATAGAAAAGTTCATCATCGATGACTTTTCGTATAGAAAAGTTCATCATCGATGACTTTTCGTATAGAAAAGTTCATCATCGATGACTTTTCGTATAGAAAAGTTCATCATCGATGACTTTTCGTATAGAAAAGTTCATTATCGATGACTTTTCGTATAGAAAAGTTCATCATCGATGACTTTTCGTATAGAAAAGTTCATCATTTTCGTAGAGAAAAGTTCATCATCGATGACTTTTCGTATAGAAAAGTTCATCATCGATGACTTTTCGTATAGAAAAGTTCATCATCATCGATGACTTTTCGTATAGAAAAGTTCATCATCATCGATGACTTTTCGTATAGAAAAGTTCATCATCATCGATGACTTTTCGTATAGAAAAGTTCATCATCATCGATGACTTTTCGTATAGAAATGTTCATCATCATCGATGACTTTTCGTATAGAAAAGTTCATCATCATCGATGACTTTTCATATAGAAAAATCATCGTGGATGACTTTTCGTATAGAAAAGTTCATCATAAATGACTTTTCCTAGAGGAAAGTTCTTCGTTGATGACTATTCCTAGAGAAAAATTCTTCGTGGATGACCTTTCCTAAGGAAAAGACTTTGTAGATGACTTTTCCTAGAGAAAAGTTTTTCGTTGATGACTTTTCCAAGAAAGAGTTCTTCGTTGATGAATTTCCCTAGAGAAAAGTTCGTCGTTGATGACTTTTCCAAGAAAAAGATCTTCGTTCATGAATTTTCTTCTGGAAATGTTTATCTATCATGACTTCTCTTCTGGGAGGGTTCAACGTTGACTTTTCTTCTAAGAGAAAAGTTCATCATTTATGCCTTAGAGTATAGAAAATTAAATCGTACATGACTTTTCTTGTAGAAAGTTTTTTGTTGTTGACATTTCTTCTGGAAGAGGTAAACATAAAAATCTATAAAAAGGGATATGAAAGCTTTGTTTAACGATTATGATCTCAGTTTATTTGAACTTATATCATGTTCCTATAAGAAAATATGTGTGTATGCGGTAATGTCAATGCCTACAATCAACCTATCATTAAATTGTCATAAAGATCATATCTGTGTACAGACACGTGTCCTGGGTGTACGAAAAGAATACATATTACTAAAATTGTGTGTGGAAGGCCAAGTGAATTTGGTTAGCATAACACCACCACCACTACATATTAAACGCGAAACATTGCAAGGACATTCATTACCTGCAATATTCGCCGTACCATATGTGTCATTTAGTCATTTGTTGTCTTGTGGTTTACCAGCCAAATGTCCCTGACTTAATATTAACTATTTCGGCACTGATCTGGGGGAGGAAAGAGAAGGAGTTTTTTTTTGTAATTTGCTTACTGTGGTGTGTTCTGTTAAACTTACCCACCCACATTTATTACCAACGGATGTTGATTTACTGATAACCTCGCTTGGACAGTGAGTTCCTTTTGAAATTTAAGGATATTATGATTGTGAGATGAACTGTACTGAAAATTGCTCATTAAATTGTGTAGGACAATGATTTCAAACAAAAACGGATAACTCCAGCATTTACTTAATACAAATGGATAAATGATTTCATATTTTATGTAATGAGAAACGAAAATTAAAAGTTGTTACGAAAAAAGGATATCGAAACAATCGTCGGAACAGTTAACATTACAGTTTTTTATATAAATGATTCAAGATTTGGTTTGAAATGGTTCAAGATAAGTTTTTCTAATGTAAACAATATTTTTGATTAATTGCTTTGAGAGGCCAGTAAATGTTAATCGTATTTCTCAGTTTGTGAGGGTTTCTTTGGCTCTGAGCAGTGTTTAGTGTGAACCTTTAATGATCATCGAGGGATAATTGATTTTCACCACTATTTCTATTTGTCCTGCTTGCAGTTGTCCCTTCTACTTTTGGCAAGGGTTTTTAAATTTAACATTCGTTTAGTTTTAATAGTTGACGAAAGCATAATTCCAACTGGCCACGCGTTTTTAGGTGATAACCATCACGAAAAATTAACTGAATAATGTGAGTTATTTTAAAACAGGATACGCCGTTATTTCGTTTTAGTTGCTGGAGGAGTTTTCAATTGTGGTATGTGCTGAATGATATACTTTTTCTTCATAGGGAAAATGTATATTACGTTTGTAGATCTCATATCTGTCCGTTTGGAGGTGATTAATGATAGATTTTGGCATATCGAATATTATTTTCTTCTTTGTTAAGGTTAATTGATTAAATGCAGTTTTGAGTATTAAAATTTAATAATAGATGGAGTTTTATCATTTATAGTATATTTAATGAAAAAACAGACGGTGTTTCTTTGCTATAAAGTTTTCGTTGATGACTTTTCTCGAAGAAAAGTTAATAGTTGATGACTTTTTTTCAAAGATAATATTATCGTTGATGACTTTTTTCAAAGAAAATTTCATCGTTGTTGACTTTTCTCATAGAAAAGTTCATCGTTGTTGACTTTTCTCATAGAAAAGTTCATCGTTGTTGACTTTTCTCATAGAAAAGTTCATCGTTGATGACTTTTCTCATAGAAAAGTTCATTGTTGATGACTTTTCTCATAGAAAAGTTCATCGTTGATGACTTTTCTCATAGAATAGTTCATCGTTGATGACTTTTCTCATAGAAAAGTTCATCGTTGGAGACTTTTCTCATAGAAAAGTTCATTCATGATGACTTTTCTCATAGAAAAGTTCATCGTTGATGACTTTTCTCATAGAAAAGTTCTGCTTTGATGACTTTTCTCATAGAAAAGTTCATCGTTGATGACTTTTCTCATAAAAATATTCATCGTTGATGACTTTTCTCATAGAAAAGTTCATCGTTGATGACTTCTCATAGAAAAGTTAATCTTTGATGATTTCTCATAGAAAAGTTCATCTTTGATGACTTCTCATAGAAAAGTTCATCTTTGATGTCTTTTCTCATAGAAAATCATTCTTTGATGACTTTTCTTATACAAAAGTTCATCTTTGATGTCTTTTCTCATAGAAAATCATTCTTTGATGACTTTTCTTACACAAAAGTTCATCGTGATCACTTTTCCAATGGAAAAGTTAATCTTTGATGACTTTTCTAATGGAAATATTCATCTTTGATGACTTTTCTAATGGAAATATTCATCTTTGATGACTTTTCTAATGGAAAAATTCATCTTTGATGACTTTTCTTATAGAAAAGTTTATTGTTGATGACTTTTTTTGTAAAAATATTTATTGTTGTTCACTTTTCTAATGGAAACGTTTATCGTTGTTGACTTTTCTTATAGACAAGTTTATTGTTGTTGAATTTTCTTATAGAAAAGTTTGTTTTTGTCTTTGCCTATAAAAACGTTTATTGTTGTTGTCTTTTCTTATAGAAAAGTTTATTATTGTTGACCTTTCTTTTAGAAAAATTTATTGTTGTTCACTTCACTTGTTTATTGTTGGTGATTTTTCTACTAGAAAGTTAATTGTTGTTGTCGTTTCTTATAGAAAAGATTATTGCTGTTGAATTTTCTTATAGAAAACTTTATTGTTTTTGACTTTTTCAATAGAAAAGTTTATTGTTTTTGTCTTTTGTTACAGAAAATGTTATCATTGTTGACTATTCTTATAGGAATGTTCATTATTGTTTACTTTTCTTATAGAAAACTAGCTGGCCCCGGTCCACTTCGTTGCCCCAGACTTCAGATTTCCGATTCCGTCCATTTTTGGATCAATCACGAATACCGCCATCAAATGCATATACATAAAATAACAGCACTCTCTCCAACAATTTTTTCGAGATATATTCCAAAAAATGGCTTATATGGGCAGGGTCACGCCATTTGGTCCGATCCCGCCCATTTTTTAACCAATTACGTAGACTGCCATCAAATGTATATTCACAAAATTACAGCACTCTCGCTAAAAAATTGTGCAAGATATGTGTCTCAATTTCGAAATTTGGCTTATATATGCGGGGCCACGCCAATTAGTTTGATCCGTCCCATTTCCTGACCAATCACGTAGACTGCCACCAGATACATATACACAATACACAGCGCTCATTTAAACAAATTGTGCAAGATATCTCAATTTCAAAATTTGGTTTATATGGGCGGGGCCACGCCCATTGGTTGAATCACACCCTTTTTTTGTTTAATCACGTAGACTGCATGAGATGCACAAAATTACAGCACTCTCACTAACAAAATGCGGTGCCATGTCCATTGGTGTGATCCCGCCCATTTTTGGAGCAATCACGTAGACTGTCATCAGATACATATAAACAAAACTGCAGCACTCTCGATAATAAATTGTGCAAGATATCTCAATTTCAAAATTTGGTTTATATGGGCGGGGCCACGCCCATTGATCCGATACCGCCACTTTTTAGACCATTCACGTAGGCTATCACCCAATACATATGCACAAAATTAGAGCACTATCGCTAACAAATGCATGGTGCATGGTCTATCAATTTCAAAATTTGGCTTATATGGGCGGGCCACGACCATTAGTGTGACCCCGCCCATTTTTGGCCAATCACGTAGACTGCCACCGGATATATATACACATAATTCCAGGTCTCTCGCTAAAAAATTGTGCAAGATATGACATTTTTAAAATTTAGCTGATATGGACCAATTACGTAGAATGCCACCAGATACATATACACAACATTGCAGCACTCTCGATAGCAAATTGTGCAAGATATCTCAATTCAAAAATTTGACTTATATGGGCGGGGTCACGCCCAATGGTCCGATCCCGCCCATTTTTGAACCAATCACGTATACTAACAATAGATACATATACACAGAATTACAACACTCTCTTATGAATTGTGAAAAGTGTCTAAATTTCAAAATTTGGCTTATATGGGCGGGGCCACGCCCATTCGTCCGTTTCAGCCCATTTTTGGACCAATCACGTATACTACCACCAGATACATATGCAAAAAATTACAGCACTCTCGCTAACAAATTGTGGAAAATATTTGAATTTCAAAATTTGCCTTATATGGGCGGGGTCACGCCCATTGGTCCGATCCCACCCATTTTTAGACCAATCACGTAGACTACCACCAGATACATATCCACAGAACTACAGCACTCTCGCTAACAAATTGTGCAACATAAGTCAATTTCAAAATTTGGCTTATATGGGCGGGGCCACGACCATTGGCCGATCCCGCCCATTTTTGGACCAATTGAGTAGACCACCACCTAATACATATGCACAACATTACAGCACTCTCGCTAACAAATTGTGCAATATATATAAATTTAAAAATTTGGTTTATAAGGGCGGGGCCACGCCCATTGGTCCAATCCCGCCCATTTTTGGACCAATCACGAAGACTGCCACCAGGTACATATGCACAAAATTACAGCTCTCTCACTAACAAATTGTGCAAGATATCTCGATTTCAAAATTTGGCTTAAAGGGGCGGAGCAACGCCCAGTAGTCCGACCCCGCCTATTTTTGGACCAATCACGTAAGTCGCCAACAGATATATATAAACAAAATTACAGCTCTCTCGCTAACAAATTGTGCAAGATATCTCAAATTCAAAATTTGGCTTATATGGGCGGGGCCACGCCCCTTGGTCCGATCCCGCCCATTTTTGGACCAATCACGTAGACTGCCACCAGATACATATGCACAAAATTACAGCTCTCTCGCTAACAAATTGTGCAAGATATCTCAATTTCAAAATTTGGCTTATATGGGCGGGGCCACGCCCATTCGTCTGATTCTGCCCCTTTTTGGACCAATCACGTAGGTCGCCAACAGATATATTTGCCCAAATTACAGCTCTCTCGCTAACAAATTGTGCAAGATATCTCAAATTCAAAACTTGGCTTATATGGGCGGGGCCACGCCCATTGGTCCGATCCCGCCCATTTTTTGACCAATCACGTAAGTCGCCAGCAGATATATATACACAAAATTACAGCTCTCTTGCTAACAAATTGTGCAAGATATCTCGATTTCAAAATTTAGCTTAATGGGACGGGGCCACGCCCATTAGTCTGACCCCGCCCTTTTTGGGACCAATCACGTAGACTGCCTCCAGATATATATAAACAAAATTACAGTTCTCTCGCTAACAAATTGTGCAAGATATCTCAAATTCAAAATTTGGCTTATATGGGCGGGGCCACGCCCATTTGTCCGATTCCGCCCATTTTTGGACCAATCACGTAGACTGCCACCAGATACATATGTACAAAATTGCAGCACTCTCACTAACAAATTGTGCAAGATATCTCAATTTTAAAATGTGTCTTATGTGGGCGGGGCCACGCCCACTTCATATATCGAAAATGCAAGTACCCTATTTTCACCACGCCCCACACATGTACATTCTGTGAAAATTTCAAGAAGATCGGTTCAGCCGTTTAGGCGTCTATACGGTACAAACAAACCAACAAACAAACAAACCAAAAAACAAACAAACAAACAAACAAACAAACAAACACACATTTTTCTTTATATATATAGATGTAATTGTTGATGAATTTTCTTATAGAAAATTTATTATTTTTGTATTTTTTTTTATGGAAAAGTTTATTATTGTTGTCATTTCTTATAGAAAAGTTTATTATTGTTCACTTTTCTAATAGAAAACTTTATGTTTGTTGACGTTTCCTATAGAAAAGTTTATTGCTATTCACTTTTCTTATAGAAAATTTAAATTTTGATTAATTTTCTTATAGAAAATTTAGATTTTGATTAATTTTCTTATAGAAAATTTTATTTTAGATTAATTTTCTTATAGAATATGTTATTATTATTTAATTTTCTTATAGAAAATTGTATTGCTGTTGATTTTTCCTATAGAGAAGTTCGGTGTTGTTGTCTTTTCTTAATATTCTCAAAAAGTATAGAACACATTTTCTGTAAAATCGAAATCACTTCAACGTGAAAGTATTGCAGAACAAATCTTCCGCCTTTATTTACATTTCTCCATCCAAAAAATGTGTAAATATTTTATAGCTTTTTTTGTTGCTTTCCTCGGCCCTGTACAAACGCTGTTAAGTTTTTTTTTAATTTTTATGTGGCTTGTTTGGCCAACAACACATTCCTATAATTTAATGTTTGTCCTAAAACATTATTTTCGAAATTTCTGTTTAATTAATAAAAATATTTGGAATAATAACGCCCAAAAAAATGGTATTTGACTGGTATGGCTTTGGGTGTATCATATTGCATAGTGTGTGAGGGGTGAACAATTAATCCCTCTGTCTCGAATAACTGATTTTCCCTATTCTACTAGTATTTACAATTCGAATTGTCGTGATTTCTAAAACATAGCTAATCGGAAATAAATTTTAAATTTTTTGAAAAGTTTGGCTTGATTCTAGTTTTTTGTTAATTTTTAATTTTGTATATTATTTGTGAAGATTTGAAAACTGATTAGATGATCTTCACTTCGAATGTAAATTTAATGAAATTATAAATATATTTTTCAATCTTTCAATATTATTGTATGTTGCAACTTCTTCTTTACCTTCTTCCTTATCATAAAATGCAAAATTTATTTTTTGAAGAACACTTAAATTTCGAAAAACTCAAAGTTGCACATCGAACCAAAAAATACATAAATTCTTAAAAAGCAGAATTGTTCTTATTCCCTTCCCTGAAATGTCATCTATGCTAATTTATATTGAATTGCCCGACGCATGTGCAAAGGCCGATATCGATATTAATTGCTTTCTTACATATTCTTGACATTGTAACCCCTTTGAACTTTGCCTTTTAGGATATGCAAATAGAGCAACATTCGTTTTCCCTGAGTGACTTTTTTGCATGTCATGTGTTCGATATTCAAATTTATTGATTTCCGGCATCAATTGAAATTTTCCATAAGGGTTATTTTAGTTATTTGCTAAACCTAAAATCACCCCATCTTTGCATACATAAATATCCTTTAAAAACAAAACTGCCGAAAAGGCAAGTCAAGATGGGACATGAAGGAGAACATTTTTTTTTGCCATTTGACAAACACCAAGAAGTTAGGAGAAAAAATTAAATAAATTTGCATACATTATAAATGCATCCCAGCAAATGGGATGATGTCTACCACAGCCGCCTTTTTATTGTCTAGGATGTCATGTTCATTATTTTTTTAATACTCTAGAGTTTTCTTCAAAATATTCGCCTAAAGAAGAGGGTTACATTTCAAAAACGACAAGCAGTCAGTCAAAAATCATGAAATCCATTTGTTTTTCTTTTACTCCAAAGAAATCCAAGTCATTTTCAACTCAATCCAGCCTAAGCAATTGCCGAAGAGGAGGTGGAGGTGGTGGTGGTTATGGCGTGGCAGCTGCTGTTTGTCTGCCTTGGAAGGTGTGATGGCATGTAATTTGAAATCACAAGGATTTGGATTCATATATGAATCCATTCATATTCTTAAACAGGACAGATAAGATAGGCTAGAATGAATGATTCAATGTTATACGCACATACACCATTTCTTCGCCCTTCGCGCAATGTGCAATCTGATATAGGCAATTCACCCTAAATTCAATTTTTTTCGGGTTTATTATACCAAATATTTTTATTAATTAAACAAGAAATTCAAAAGGGGTTTTTTATTAGAAATCTTAAAAGGCGGGGAATGTGTTGTTGACAAAATAAGGGACATAAAAATGCAAATAAAACTTTAGGAGTTTTTGAAAAAGGACAAAGAAAAACCACAAGGAAAAGCTGTAAACAATATTTAAGAGAACGGCGGGAACTTGAACTATGTAATGTGTAAGGTCTTCAATGGCAGTGAAAGATAGACTTATTTTATTTGAACAAAATGTCGCAAAATTACACCATGCAACAAAATGATAAATTACCTTGATCTTTCAGTCGTAGTTTGTATATTAAAAGAACAAAATAATACATTTTAAAATTTAGAAATTTTCGTTAAAGTTTAATTTATATACATTTTATTGAATATCCGTATTTATTAAAATTTTCGTCGAATTTATAATTTTATAGAAATTTTCGACGAAATGGATTTTTATTCCAAATTTCATACAAATTGCATTTTTATAGCATTTATTTTATAGAAATTGCAATTTTCAGAAAATTTCATCAAATTGATTTTTTCAAAAAAATGCAATAGAAATGCATTTTTTGTAGAAAATTTCATCGAATTTGTAATTTTTAGAGAAAATTCCATTTAATTTGCAATTTTTTCTAGAAATTTTGATCTAATTTGTCTTTTTGTAGCAATAATCATAAAAATTACATATTTATTGAAATTTTCATCTTTTTTTATTGATAATTTTACGAATTAAACTTTTATTGACAATTTTGCCGTAATTTTTTTTATAAGAATTGAATTAGACAAATTTTCTAAAAATAAGAATTGAACGTTACTTTAAAAATTGCGCCATATGTAATTTTTTTCCAAATTTATAGACAATTTTGTACGAATTGTATTTTTATAGAAAGATTTGGCCGAATTATTATTTTTCTCCAAAAATTTCATCGGCGAGAATTTATGAAATTTTCTAAAAATTTCATTAATTGTATTTTTATTTTTTGTCGAAATTGCATTGCTCTAAAAAATTTTATAGAAAATTTTTTTTCAAAAATTTCATAGGACAGAATTTATGAAATTTTCTACAAAATTTCATTAAATTGTATTTTTATTTTTTGTCGAAATTGCTTGATTTCACTTTTTTCAAAACTGTTTTCGAAATTGTATTTTCATTGAAATTTAATTCAATTTGCAATTTTTCAAGAAAATTTCATCTAATTTGTAATTTTACAAGAAAATTTCATAGAACGACGGTGACAATTTCATTTTTTTTTAAAATTTTGCGAAATTGAATATTTTAAAAATTTCGTCCAAATTGCATTTTTCTAGAAAATGTCATCGTAATTATAGTTTTATAAAACATTTCGTGGAAAGTATATCTTTTTATAAAATTTTATCAAAGAAAATTTATAAATCTCTTCAAAATTTCATTGAATTGCATTTTTTCTAAATTTTGTCAAAAATAAATTAGTCTAAAAGATTTTGTTTTCGAGAAAATTTCGCCAGATTTCACTATTCTCTTTACAATTTTTCTCGAGTTTACATTTTCATAGAAAATTTTCTCGAAATTGTTTTTTACAGAAAATTCTTTGAAATTGTATTTTCAAGAAAATTTCATCGAAATTTAAGACAATTTGCAATTTTTCAAGAAAATTTCATCTAATTTGCAATTTTACAAGAACATTTCATAGAATTTCCATTTCTTAAACAAAACAAGTAAGAAAGTTTCAGTCGGGTAAACCGACTAAGGTATACCCTCACTTTGTGAGTAATGTAATATTGAATATTACTCGAATTATTCTGTCAATTTGTGTGGGAGGTACCAGAAGGGGTTTATCAAATACACCTTTTTTTTTCGCTGAACATTAGATACTTTAAATTCATTTCACTGTGCCGACTTATAAGCATTTATGTGCACTGGTATAAACGTTATGAGACATTAAATTGTGGTATGATTTGTGCATTTTGTGTGGGAGGTACAAAAAGGGGCGTGGCAATAACGCCCATTTTTCACAGGGCTATAGACACTATAAAAACATTACACTGTACAAAATTTCAAGTATTTTTATACACTGGTTTTAATGTTATAAGCTGTTAACTTTTGGTGCATAAAGGTACCTTTGTGTGGGAGGTACCAAAAGGGGCGTGACAACAACACCCATTTTTCCCTGGACTGTAGGCAATATAAAAGCATAATACTGTACAAAATTTCAAGTATTTTTATACACTGTTATTAATGTTATAAGCTGTTAACTTTTGGTGCAAAATGGTGCATTTGTGTGGGAGGTACCAAAAGGGACGTGGCGACTTATTTTTCTAATAATTTTGTCTAAATTGCATAACTCTATAAAAATTCTCAACAAATGTATTCGAAATAAAGTTTTTTTTGGCCAAAATGCGAGAAAATTTAACTTTTCTAAAAAAAATTACATTAAAATTTAATTTTTTCAAAATTTTATTTATTAAATTTTTCTTGAAAATGTCAAAATTCCATTAATCTACAAAATTTGATTGAAATAGTATGTTTTTAGAAAATTTCGAAGAAATTTAGTTTTTCTCGAAAATTTTGTCAAAATAAAATCAGCCAATGTCCAGGAACTTCGATGAAATTCTTAAAAAGTGCAATTTTGATAATTTTTTAATAAAATTGCAATTTCGACGAGATTTTCTAGAAAACTGCAATTTCAAGGAACCAATTTTTTTTTGTAAATTTTCTGGAAAACTACATTAAGGACCAAATTGTCTATAAAAAAGCAGTTTGTATGAACATTTATAGAAAAAGATAAAATAGAGGAAATTGTCTAGAATACCGAAAATTTGACAAATAAAAAGAATTGCAAATATTAATTTTAGTTTTTTGTAAAATTGGAATTTCAAACATTTTTTTTTATATAAATGTAATATCAAAAACTGTTTTGTAGAAAAATTAAATTTCTATGATATTTTCAATAAAAATTCGATTTCCACGAAATTTTCATAAAAAAAATTCAATAAAAATGCAATTTCTACAAAACTTTCTCGAAAAATTCAATAAAAAGTGCAATTTCTACAAAATGTTCAATAAAAATGCAATTTCGACAACATTTTCAATAACTGCAATTGTGCAAATGTTTCTATGTAGAACAATTGTATATTGTAAAAATTTTATATAAAAATGCAATTTCGAAGATATTGTAAAAAAAAAATTTTTGACCAATAATTTTTTATAAAAATGTAATTTTGGCGAAATTATTGGAATGAAATTTTGTCGAAATTGTTAATTAAAAATACAATTTCCAGGAAAATTTAAATAAAAATGAAATTTTGTCGAAATTGTTTAATAAAAATACAATTTCGAGGAAATTTTAAATAAAAATGGAATTTTGACAAACTCCTAAAAATATTGTAAACTTGTTTGTTTATCTGTTTGTAAGAATATAAAGTCTAGAACCTTATTCATAAAAATTTAATTAAGGTTTGTGGAACATTTTAAAATTGCAAAAATGCAAAAACATTTCTCAAGCCTTCATTAAATTGTTATGAATAAGGCCCTAAAAGTCTGAACCGTTTTTCTTGAATATTGATGAACAGATCGACCAATATAAGAAGGCTTCCGACATGGGATTTTTGTCTGCTTGACCTTAGAGTTTCCCATAAGAGCTACCCCAGAAACGTAATGGGAAAACATACGTTTTCCGCAACACCTCCCCTTGAACCAATTTTTAATTGCTTTAAAAAGCTCAAAAGCTGACCGATTCTAACATCAGCCAGGTTAGCTAATTCCCCAAAGAAATGAGCACCTAGGGTTGCTGCCGCCTTCTAGAGAGAGCAGAGTTCTATTGATTTCTCTTCGTCTCCACAGCTTCTGCAAAAGTCGTTACGCAATACCTGGCAAGGCAGTGACCCGTCATGGTAGACACGATACGTGAGATATCCGGGCACAAAAACGATAGAAGGGCGATGGTGCGTTTGGAGTTTAGGCGGGGCCTCATCTTCCTGGAATGTATGCTGTCATTTGTTGCCGTAGGGGCACTATCTCTTAAGAAGAGTTTGCAGGTCGTTAGACCACATATTCCAGTTCTCCTGGAGCGTGTACGGTAGTTGCTAGTCCTGCAAGTTAATCTGTTTACAGTTCCTTCATCCATCGTTCCCTCTTTATCATGCAGTTCCCTCAATCATCTGCCATAACATCCATCATTCTCTCTTCATCATAGAGTTCCCTCAATCATCAGCCATAACGTGCGACAGTCGAGGTCAGTATCGATAGTAGTGATTAAAAATTAATTCTTTCATAAGTTTGTTATTGGTAATGCCGCAGCATAATAGATCAAATAGGTCGATGTTAAAAACTCGGGCCTAATATGAAATATTCAATAATTCAAAACTACTTATTGAAGTTCCACAAACCAAAGTATTATGGAATAATTTCCGCAGTTAAAATATTTGATTTTGCGTTTAGTTTTAATTAAAGACATAGTGAAAATAAGTTTAAAGCGATTACCAATTTAAAGTCCCTCTAAAAAACTCTGTTGGTAGATGTCCTTTTTTCCTAAGGTTCTTCATACAGATATTTATGTACGAATATCATAATCTCCTTAATATCTGTGTAGTTGGCTTGCAGAACTCTGATGCAATCGCTGGTCACTCTTAGGGGGCAGCGCGACTGGAAAGGATGATGAGTTTGTGAATTTGATTTAAGGGATGTTCGTGGCGAAGGCGGATTAAAAATATGAAAACGCGTGCCTTCATCTCCCTTTTGTTTATTTATTTAGGTGAGATGCGTACATATGATAATAATAGTCGTAAAAAAACGCTGATCTCATTTCAATGCATCCAAGCAGATTATTTTCGAGATAATATCTTTCAATAAAGTATTCCGAACAAAACCGCCATAAAAGTTATAAATATTCGTAAGCGATTGATCAAATACGTTATTGCTATACAAAAAATACAAATATTTTCGGTTATTTCAAACAAACAAAATCATAAAAAAATCATAATTTTCCAAAGGGTCCTTTCCAATAAACATACACATGTCCTTATCTTCTGTAGGAGAAAGGAATAGTCATAGAAAACGGAAGCAATCAAATGTACTACTCATGGAAACAGCAAAAAACGCACCGTCACTGTATGAATCATCCCTTGTCTCATCCTCGAATGGGTATAGGACATTTTCATCTGGTCATATTTCAAAACTATTACATGTCCCATGTCTTGTGCAACATGGGGTTTGTTTTGGTTTGGTTCCCAAACTCTTGTCTTATGTTGTCACTTCATTGCATTTTGCAAAGAGAATATCCTACACTTTACTCCACACATGTTTTCCTATAAAAAGGATACACCGGCCACAATGTATCCTTTTTTTCCTTTTATAGGGTTAATGTTTTTTTTTTGTGGGAATTATAGAAGATATCTCTTTTTTAGCAATTCAAATTTATGCACATATTTTTTGCGAAAGGGTTTTTCTCATGTCCCTTGTCATATCAAGTGGTGTGTACTTGCGGCTATCTTTAAATAATATCCTTTTCTTTTTTCAGACCTTTTGAAGATGATGTTGCAAAATGCCTATAGGAAATTCGCAATTGAGAAAAGTCTATATAAATCCTGGTGGGGAACTGCATTAATTTTGTATGCTAACAAAATGTATAAATAAGATCTCAAGGACATGTCTTAGTTTGGTTTGGTTTCGAAATAATGGAATTGCAATAGAAGTTTTCTGCAAACATCTCACTTGGCAAATATTTGATTGTTTGTTTTTAGGTTTGATAGGAAGACAGTCAGATAGACTGACGGACAGAAATTGTAACTCGAAATCTGTAGGCAGATTTGTGATTAATGAATTTTTTTTTTTGGATTTATTCAGTCAGAATCTATTTTGGTTCGAGACCATATGTTTCAGTTACTTTATGTCTATTGCAAAAAAGTAATAGAAACAAATACAAAAATTGGTAGAGAGTTTTAATTGCTTGGATTTATTTTATATTTTCTACAGAATATAAACTATCAGAACGGATTCGAGAATAACAAATTTCTAAAAAGAGTGAATGCAATATTCATTTACAAACTTTTGATAGAAGGCCGGCGAAATTTTGGGTTTTACCAATATTTTCTACAGAATTGAAACTATCACAATCACTTTTTCGCCGTGAACATATTAACAGGACTATAACTCTTTGATTTGTCATTAATATGAATATTATTATATTATTCACAGTAGATGTAGTTTTCTCGATATTATTTTTTTTATTTTTAAAAACCTAAATTCCCTTAGGGCCTTATTCATAAAAAGTTAAAGAAGGTTTGAGGAACGCTTTAGCCGTGTTAAACCTTCATTAAATTTTTATGAATAAGGGCCTAAGTTTTTATTATTGTCTCTTAATAATTTCTTAAAATTCCACAAAATATATATAATGTCATGATAATACATATTTTTCTTACAAACATCCTTCGGCATCTTTTAACATCCGAAAAGATCCTTTTCAGAGCCTTGTGTTCATTTAATGCCTCACTTCAGTTTAATTGAAAGCATTTCAAAGACATTTGTAACCGAAAATCTGAAAGTAAATGAAAAAAAAACAACATACTCACCTCGATTCTGTCCGGACCATACACAAGAACATATTTATTTTCATTATTAATGTTTAACATTAATTATGAACATATTCTCTCTCTCTGGCTCATTCTCTCTGAGATTATTAAACATATTCATATATTTACCCAAAGTAATTTAACAGACACGAACGGAAGGAAGTGCTCTGGGCTTGACTTCTTTTGTGTTGCACGGTTCATGGTTTGTACAAACATCAAGGTTTGGTTTTAATTATGAATTATTAAGGCTTTTAGCATGGTTTATCCTCAGTATATTCTGTAAGAAAAAATTCCGGTATAGCGTGTCCGAACAAGTAAAGAAAAATGAAATTCAACAACTGGTCTCTTTAAGTATTCGCTCAAATGCTCATAATTCAGTGCATTTTAAGTACCCTTTGCAGATGTAGTCTGCTATTTAATTTATTAAAGACATTTTCCTTGGCTAGAGATATTGGCGTGATCTTTATTTTTTTTTTGATTACATGAATATTGCATGGAAAATCCAATCCAATACCGACTCGATCTCGTGGACATAAGTCTTGTGTTCTGCTGCCATCCCTTCATGGGTCATTCTGGCAAAGACTTCCAGAGCCTAAAACAATGCAAGCGAATAGCAGACCATCAATTGCACTGAAGCGGAAAAGTTGTTAAGCAAAGTTGTTCTTTAAAATTTACTTCTTTAAATTCAGAATTGAGGCCATTACTCCAAAGCCATACGATGGAAATGCGAATCAGTGTAAAAATATATAAAAGTATTAAGTATAAATTTGTTACTCCAAAATTATTTTTCAATTCCAGAATTCATTGGTCAGGGTTTTAGTATCTTATGGTATGACCGTACGAAATCATATATATTATGCCAACGAACGATTAAAATTAAAAATAATGTAGCAATGTTAATACATTTTGGTGCCTTGAACACATTTATACTTCTGTCACTTTCTATCACTATCACTTGCAACAGAAGGATATGTAAAGTGAGGCATAAATAATCATTTACGCACTTAAATAATATAAGTATTCAAAGGAAACGCATATTCCTTTAAAGAGAGAGAAATACAGAGGTCTCTTCAGGAAAAAGAGAAAAACGAACTCATAAGAAGAGAATATAAATTGGTATCTATAAAAGGGGAAGTTTTCGGATCGCAATTAAGTAAATTTGTAAAAAAAAAATGAAATAAAAAAACGAAACTCTAGAAAGAGTACTCGGTTAAAGAGTGTATCTACATAAATAAGATTCTCTTATATAACATTGAAAGAGACTAACGGGGAGTGAAGCTATATGCAAAGAGTTTGAATTCAAACATCGCAATTTTAAAGATTTTATACATATTTTGTGGTACACATTTAGGATTCTTAATGTCCTCAAATTCTCTTAAAATGCATTTCACTGGAAACCTATTACTCCAAATATATGCAAAAATTTTACACATTTTTTATTAATCTTTGAGGTTAATTCTAGAGACTTTAATGTCTTTGAATTCTAATAGAACAGGAAATCTATTTCTCCCAAGATCAGCAGAATCACATAATTATGCTATAGCCGAATCAGAAATTTATCTGGGTACATTTTTAGGGTCTCTAATTATAGTAAATTAATTGGTTATGTACATTTATATTCTTTTTAAATACGAGTAGTAATAAAATAGGCACTATAGACTAGGGATGTAACGAAAGTGACGTTAGCGAAAGCGAATATTGAAATATATTTCTTGCAAATGCGAAAGCGAATAGTGAAATATAAATTTTTGCGAAAGCGAATAATAGTTTGACCCTTTAGTACCAACAAATTTAAGGAACAGAATTGATACTTTTCCAGGATATTCAAGTATTAAGAATGTTTTCCATATTTTGAACTCCTGTTACCACAAGGACAAACCTATTTTTTCAAAAGTGGCAGAGGTTTTCATTGGTATTAATATCTTCAAATTGTGTGAAGGGCATAAGGAGATTTAACACTTTTAACAAATGGAAGCGAATACTGAAATGTATTTTTGCGAATAATCCAAAGATGGTTTTTGCGAATTTGAATGCGAAAGCGAATGTTAAAATGATGCGAATAATTCGCGTTCGCTTATGCGAATATTCCTGCTATAGACTACCATTACAAAAATTATTTAACCAAAGATGTGCAGGATCACATTTTATTTAATATTTAGAGCAAGTAAGAAAATTTCAGTCGAGTAAACTAACTGAAGTATACATCCAACTTTAAAGATATGTAATGTAGAATTTGAAATTTTCTGTGGATGATGTCAGAATAAATAGGAACATTTAGCTCGTCTGAAACAGACTATAGCCATAACAAAATTAAGGTAAAACACTGACTTTCAAGGCATTAAAATAATTTCTACAGAAGTCATGGCGAAATTGTTTTCTTATGAATTTGCCAATTTTTATGGGTGGTAGAAAAAGTGATGTGGCAATCGTACACATTTTTCTAGTTTATAGTGACCATGAATGTGTAGTTTCAGAAGATTCGATTACGTAGTATGTACAGAAGTTATTCGATTTTAAACCTTTTACAGAATTATGAAAGTGCGGGCGGGGGTCAATATGGTCCATTTTCGTACTTAACTACTCGGAAAATGTTTAATTTTCATTATACCAAAGAGAAAATATGTTCTCTTTTGAGATATGTAGTATAATATGATAATATTCTGCACATTCTCAGGTCAATACCATTCCAGGGATGTATATTTTTTTAAAATGTGAGACCATAAAAATTCATAATGGTGAACCACAAAAAGTTCTGTAGCGTTCTCAAGCGCTCTAAGTTAGGACCTGTAGCGAATATTTGTTCGTCATTTAGATCTAAATTTCTAATATTTTCGAATTGTAGAAAGCGATAAAAGTTTACCTTAAAAAAAGGTCTGTAGGATTCTTAAAACAGCTTGAGTTTGCCCATCTTGACAAAATTGGTTTTCTTTTGAAATGTGTAGTGTAATATGATAATATTCTGCATATCCTTAGGTCAATACCATTCCAGTGATGTATATTTTATTAAAATTTAAGGCCTTTGAAAATCCTAAAAGTGTACCACAAAAAGTTCTGTATTGTTCTTAAGTGCTCTAGAGTTCACAATGTCTGCTATCATTTAGATTTTAATTAGGTTAGGTCAGATCAGGACACTTCGTGACGACTTTCTCTCAATTTGATTAAAATGTTAGGCCATTAAAATCCTCAAAAAAGATCTGTAGCATTCTTAAAATGAAATAAAAGTTTTCTACCATAAAGATAATTTTCTTCGGAAGAAAGAAGAGTGAATTTAACTAATGTTGCAAAATGTCTTTATCGCTTTTTTTCATTCCAGATAATGTTTTCCTGAGGCATTAAGATCCTTAAAAGGACATCTCTTGTTATTATTTGGTTTGGTTTCGAAATACTAGAATTACATTTAAAATTGTCTGCAAACAATTATCTTTATACAAGAAAATATTTTCAATTAGTTTTTATTTGTTTATTTTTAAGTTTGATAGATGAAAAGACAGATGAACAGATGTTGTAGCTTTTAAACCGTAGACGGACTCTTGAATAACGATTTTCTGAAATTGATATTTAATATCTCTAACACCAAAATTGTTCTAGTTAATAGTGATGATGAATATATAGTTACATAAGATTCAATTAGGTAGTATTTTGGGGGAGGTACCACATGAGGTGGGTCAATTTGACTTGGCACTTAACTACTGAGAAAAATTGTATACTTTTACCAAAGAAAAGTTTCTTCAAAATAAAGAAAGTTTTCTGGAATGAAGACATTTTTTCGGAATAAAGAAAACGTTTTTTTGGAACGAAGAAAAGTTCTTTGGTTTTAATAAACTTAATTTAGTAGTTTAATTTTGAACCAACCAACTTGCCAGATTTGTACCGAATCTATAGGTGTTCGAGAGAAAAATACTTTCTCGTAATACCTTCTTCAACTCCACATCTAACAGCGCGAATACACCTTTGCCAGCATACATTTTCCAAAACAAAATATTGTGCTCTCAGAAAACACACCATCTGTTTCTTTGGCGACAATTTTTCAGTGTTTCTTAAGTAAACCTTACTAATGTTATTCATTAATTATCTCTTCAAATTTCTGCACATGTTTGCCAGTATACACTGTTGCCTCCTTCACTCAATTCATCACTGTGAGTTGTATGTCATATTGTCTGTTGTACGCGTGCGTACCAGTTTATGCTGCACCAATCGCTTACTGAGCTCAGTTGCGCTAAGGTAGAGCTACTGAATTGTCCTATGAAGTCTGACACCTATTTTTACCCTGAGTTTATGCGGGTAAAGGTGTTTGTTTTCCAATGTGTCCTATGCAGCCAGGTTTTCTCTGCGTTGGCACATTTTTTTTCTTTTTTTTTGGTAGTGGCTGATTTGAACGGAGCAATGACATTTTTACAAAAGATATGGGTGCCTTTATCACTTAGGAGTTGTAGTTGAAACAAATGTTAACTGTTATCTGCGATTGTCAGGTACTATCGGCCGGTTTTCTAGGGGTTTCTTGGAGATGAGACTTCATAAAAAAACAATTACATGTGGCATTATGCTAAAAATGGAATAGCATAGGTAAATAATGACATTTGAGGAAGAGAATCACACTCGTATTAACTGAATTAAGTACTCAGACATCGTATCCATTTACTACATACGAATGAAATGGCTAATATTTTGTGAATCCTAAAATGTTCTATTTTAGTATTTTTCAACTTACTAGTCCAGTATTATTATATATTATTTATTGTACGATTATGCATCGCTTTGGAAGAATAGCTTTACAGTGATGGTTATTTGAATACAATTTAAAGGGTGGTAAACAACCTAAAAGTGAACCACAAAAGGCTCTCAAGCGTCTTAAATGTAGGAAGGGCAAGTAAAACTTGGTAATATTACTACCCCAAAACCTGTATTGCATTAATAATGATACTATTCTGCACATATTTGGAGAAACATCATTCCTTGCATGTACATTTTATTAAAATTTTAGGCCTTTAAAAACCATAAAAGTGTACCACAAAAGCTCTAATGCATTTAATGTCAACATTTTACATCAGTGTGAAAAAATTTGTCCACTGAAGTGTAGCGTTTTTAGAAAAATAATATGATTCTGCATATCCTTGGGAGAATAGCTTTTCAGTGATGCATATTTTTATTCAATGTGACGGCATTAAATGACATAAAAGTGTACCACAAAAAGTTCCGTAGCAATCTTAAAATAGCATGGATCGGCACATCCTGAGAAAATTGTTTCTCTATTGAGATGTGTAGTATAATATGATAATATTGTGCACATCCTTAGGTCAATACCATTTCAGGAAAGTACATTTTATTAAAATTTGAGACCATTAAAAATCCTAAAACTATACCACAAAAAGTTCTGTAGCGTACTTAAGTGCTATATCTGGAGTTCATATTATCTGCTATCATTTAGATTTAAATAAGGTTAAATTAGGACCTGTAGCGAAAATTTGCTCGTCAGTTAGTTCTAAATTTCTAATATTTAGGAGTTGTAGAAAAAGCGACATAAAAGTGTACCGCAAAAAACTTCCGTAGTATTCTCAAAATAGCATGAGGGTGCATATGTTTTCTCTTTTGAGATGTGTAGTATAATATGATAATATTCTGCACATCCTTAGGTCAATACCATTCCAGGAAAGTAAATTTTATCAAAATTTGAGACCATTAAAAATCCTAAAACTATACCACAAAAAGTTCTGTAGCGTACTCAAGCGCTCTATCTGGAGTTCATAATATCTGCTATCATTTAGATTTAAATCTGGTTAATTTAGGACCTGTAGCGAACATTTGCTCGTCACTTAGATCTATATTTCTAATATTTTCGAATTGTAGAAAACGACATAAAAGTTTACCGCAAAAAACTTCTGTAGTATTCTCAAAATAGCATGAGGGTGCATATGTTTTCTCTTTTGAGATGTGTAGTATAATATGATAATATTCTGCATGTTCTTGGAGAAATACTATTTTAGGGATGTCAATTTGATTAAAATGTGATGCCATGAAAATCCATAAAATTGAACCACAAAAAGTTCTGTATCGTTCTTAAGCGCTTTTTCAGGAGTTGATAATGTCTGCTATCATTTAGATTTAAATTAGGTTAGGTCAGGACACTTTGTGAACATTTCCTACCACATAGATTTAAATTTCCAATATGCATTTCGGAATTATAGAAATGTATTATAAAGGAGTTCATAATATCTGCTATCGTTTAGATTTAAATTAGGTTAAGTTAGGACCTGTAGCGAACATTTGCTCGTCACTTAGATCTAAATTTTTAATATTTTCGAATTGTAGAAAGCGACATAAAAGTTTACCCTAAAAAAGGTCTGTAGGTCCTTAGGTTAATAACATTCCAGGGATGCTCATTTTATTAAAATTTGAGGTCATTGAAAATCCTAAAAGTGTACCACAAATAGTTCTGTATCGTTCTTAAGCGCTTTTTCAGGAGTTGATAATGTCTGCTATCATTTAGATTTAAATTAGGTTAGGTCAGGACACTTTGTGAACATTTCCTACCACATAGATTTAAATTTCCAATATGCATTTCGGAATTATAGAAATGTATTATAAAGGGTCCGCCAAATAACTTTTTTTTAAAACATCGAGTGTAGCTTCGGCTGTGTGGCACGTAGCGCCGTCCTGTTGAAACCAAATGTTGCCAATATCCTCCTCTCCAATTTTTGTGAACAAAAATTCGTTCAACATGGCCCGATAACGATCGCCATTGACTGTAACGGCCACTCCTTGCTCATGGCCCAATTATGCCTCTGGACCAAAATCCGCACCAAACAGTGACTCGTTTTGGGTGTATCGGCTTTTCAATGTATGCGTGCGGGTTTTCTGTGCCCCAAATGCGACAATTTTGATTGTTTACATACCCGCCAAGATCAAAATGAGCTTCACCTGAAAAGATGATTTTTTTTGGCAAAATCGGCATCTTCTGTAAGTCGATCGCATCCAAGCGTATTTTTGTTGAAAAAAAACGTTAGATGGCGGACCCTTTACTTTTTAAAATATTTGCATCCCACAGCAAGCATTTACCTACCGTGATTCCCTATAACAGAGCTCTTAGCTCTTTGTCTAGTCACCAGTAGTGACTGAACTCTAACGGTTATCTAGTCTGGTTCATCACAGGACAACACACTCGTCGACAACAAGTTTTAAGTTGACAACGTAATTTTCTTCAAACCCCCTTTTTCGGCGGCATTCCCAAACCGAACATCTTAAGGTCTGGTGTGCCTAAGGAATTAAAAAAAGGCGCCTAAAGCGCCTGATACTGCGGACACATGCTTCATACACAAGAGTGATGGTATTGTTTTCCTCGTCCTTGTTGTTGTCTTTGCGTTTAATTTAATCAATTTTTCGTGCGCTACGCCAGAATGACAATTTCTAATGCTTGCCATCCAGAAAAAGGGGTAAGACAGTTTCGCTCTTCCCCAGCAATTGCTACAAAATTGTCCCTTCATAGCTTAGCTACAAAAGTATAACAGTGCCAGGAGCGAAAGAAAAGGAAAGGGTTAAAATTGGAATTTCATAACATGGTGAAATTTTAGGCATATGCCACACGGACAAAAACAATTTCCTTAACGTCTTCAAAAAATTCTCACATGGGATGAATACAACCAAAAAAGAACGTGTTCATAGATTTAAAGTTTATTAATGATGATCCTTTAAAAAATCGTTTCTGCTGACTAGAAACGGGCAATCCAGATCATGGCACTAAAATAAATAACATAGCAGGGCGAAAAAGGATCTGAAGGCTAGCATACACAGGATTGATACATATAAGGAATATGTAAATAGCTGCTGTCTTCCTTGCGACCACTGTTTGAATTTAATTTAAATAAAAATATCTAAGAAAAGCGATTGTCCTTGTCATGCTTGGCCACAATCCGGTCCTGTATTGTCTCTTTGCATCCGCTTTTCTTTTCTTTCGGTGATCTCCAACATATTTACGTGCTAAGATTGATGTTTGTACCTTAATTGCCCTCAGCTTCTTGAGGGATGCTAAATAAACAAATATCAGGACAAAATTTGTTTAACTCTTTCCTTGATTTATTATCTTCTATGTCAGCAGCCTCCTTATCTCTGCTCATCTGATTATTTAATCCTATTGAATTCACATTAAACTTCAAATGACCCATGTCACCTTGGCCAGAACTATTTTGCTAAGCTTAGCCAAGGGTAAGCCATCTGGTCTTCGCAGATGATTGGCGTGATCACGCTTCTCGCTTGAAGGACTTTGCTGGCGGAGAAGAAATTATGAAATATTCCTTAATTATTAAGAAGGAATTATAGACACTAAGATTGCGTGTGAAAAGAAGGTTAGAACCTTAGACGCGTATTAAACATTTTAAGAAATGTTTGCTACTCACCACTTGTGAGTGACGCATTTATTCATCCTGCTACAGAAATAAGGGAAATTTTAGGGGAATTCGAATCAGTATAGCTAGGTTGGATTGTGGTCTAATCAATGGTTTCGTAGTCAATATCGATTATCATTGGCACCCTTCTTTTGGAAAAGTATCATCAGTGAAATTGTCTCCTTCCATCATTAGTGACACTTTTCCTACAGAAAATGTCTCTGTGATAGGCTCTAGTATAGAAAAAGAAGAACTCAGAGGTCGACTCTAGTATAGAGGAAGACCTCTGAGGTATTTGAGTATTTGAGGTAAACTTTTATGTATGCTTTCTACAATTCGAATTGAGATCTAAGTGACGAGCAAATGTTCGCTACAGGTCCTAACTTAAACTAATTTAAATGTAAATGATAGAGCGCTTGAGAACGCTACTGAACTTTTTGTGGTTCACTTTTATGCTTTTTAATGGCATCACATTTTAATCAAATTGACATCGACGGAATGGTATTTCTCCAAGGACGTACAGAACATGATCATATTATAGTACACATCTTAAAATAGAAAACATATGCACCCTCATGCTATTTTGAGAATACTACAGAAGTTTTTTGCGGTACACTTTTATGTCGTTTTCTACAATTTGAAAATATTAGAAATTGAGATCTAAGTGACGAACAAATGTTGGCTGCAGGTCCTAACTTAATCTGATTTAAAGAGCGGTTAAAGACGCTATAGAACTTTTTGTGGTACACTTTTGGGATTTGTAATGGTCTCAAATTATAATAAAATGTACTTTCCTGGAATGACATTGACCTAAAGATGTGCAGAATATTATCATATTATACTACACATCTCAAAAGAGAACACAGTTTTCACGATGTGCACATTCGTGCTATTTTAAGAATGCTACAGAACTTTTTGTGGTACACTTTTATGTCATTTAATGCCGTCGCATTGAATAAAAATGTGCATCATTGAAAAGCTATTCTCCCAAGGATGTGCAGAATCATATTATTTTTCTAAAAAAGCTACACTACATTGGACAAATTTTTTCACACAGATGTACGGAATAAAGTGTTGACTTAAGAGCACTACAGTTTTTGTGGTACACTTTTAGGCTTTTTAATGGTCTCAAATTTCAATAAAATGTTAATGCGTGGCATGATATTTCTCCAAATATGTGCAGAATATTACCATATTGATTTTACTACATAGTACATATTTCATAGGAAAGCATTATTACCCAAGGCGTTCAGACCCTTCCTAAATTAAGAATGCTACCTCAGAGGTCGACTCTAGTATAGAGGAAGACCTCAGAGGTCGACTTTAGAACAGAGGAAGACCTCAGAGGTCGACTTTAGAACAGAGGAAGACCTCAGAGGTCGGCTTTATTACAGAGGAATATACTAGAGTCGACCTCAGAGGTCGACTCTAGTATAGATGAAGACCTCAGAGGTCGACTCTAGTACAGAGGAAGACCTCAGAGGTCGACTATAGTATAGAGGAAGACCTCAGAGGTCGACTCTAGTATAGAGGAAGACCTCAGAGGTCGACTGTAGTATAGAGGAAGACCTCAGAGGTCGACTCTAGTGTAGAGGAAGACCTCAGTGATGGAGTCTTGTATAGGGCTGACCTCAGTGGTCGACTCTAGTATATATAAGTAACTCTGTGGTTAACGTTAGTATATAGACGTCCAGCATTTAGATAGACTTCAGTTGTGGACCATAGTATATAAAAAGCTAGCTCCAATAGAGATCTTTTCCTTAAGATTTTGTTGCCTGTAACTTCATTCCTTTGCACGATTCCAAAATCGAATTTCTCACATCCTTCCCCAAAGATTATGATGTTATCACACCAGAAAAAGGCGTAAACAATGACCAGCATGTGACCATAACTCTTCCCATGAATTTAGGGTCATTTCAGCAGATTTATCTAAGCTTTGTCATTGGGCAAACCCTTCACTATAAAGATGAAATCTAAAATGTCGTCTTTGTTGTCATTCCACAAAACCCGCAGAAGTCATGTAAAAAACATTCCATGAATAGATAAATTTCAATAAATAAGCGCAGGCGCAAAATCACCACCTTGTAAGAGAAGCTTGTCTAACATCTATGACAACACCGAAGAAGACACTAGAATGCCCACCCTTTGGTGATCCAGGCAAAATGTTCCTTCTAAACCATATCAAAAGCTGAACGTTATAAGGCAAACGAATGACCTTAAGTTGTCGTTAATAAGGCCTTAGGAAGATACCGAAAATATTTTGATATCATTTGCATTTTTATGACACTTCTTTTATGGTCGTTTTTTCTTCTTCAGGTAATAGGACGATAAAATGGTCTTTGTTTAATTGACCAGTGGCCAGTCATCTTTAGTAGTTCATGATACTTGTTTCTCATGCTTATTTAGTATTCTTCGTAACTCAAATTTTAATAGTTAATGCTTACGTTAGGTAACTATAACCATGACCATTTATTTATGATAAGGGTCATCATCATTTGAACTTAAATCTATTTTGTATAGACAGAACACGTAAGGTTCTTTCAAATTATTCTCATTGCAAAGTTCAAAGGGGTGGTTTTTGAGAAGCATAAGTTATATTCCATCTTGTTCGGCTTGTACTAATATTAATGTGGAATATGCACTGAATAGCATAGGACTTAAAATATTTCTTTTTTACTTCCTTTAACAATTATCAAGAATTCTTTCGTTTACTAGCCTTTGGTCATGCTCTGGCTACTACCCCTCCGGTGGGAACCATAACCTGTCTACAGGGCAATAGACCATGATACCAGTATGTATTCTTAAGACTTCGAGAGCCATAAAAACCTTTTCTAGAAAATAAAGACTTGGGAGTGTTAACCATCATTTTGCACCTTAACTTAAGTTCCTATTTAGGAAATGGGAAAGTAATTATCAAGGAAATCAATCAATGGCTTATTTGGTTCCCACACCTGATTTATACTAAACAAGTGGAAATTGTTCGATACAAATTTTAACCCTTTATTTGATGGCCTTTCCGAATATAAGGGTGGGTTTTAGTTTCTGCTGAATATTCACATTTTATAGCCCAAAAAATCGCATAAAATGTGGCCACAGAATTTTAAATAAATTTTATATTATAACAAAGGTAATGATGAATAGTTGATATTGTTTAAAAAAAAAAACAGAAATTAATAAAAAAGTTTAGATTATTAAAAAGAGCCAGGATTTTAAATAATTATTTAAAAGTAAAAATATTCTTGTATCGAAAAAGTCCTAAGAGGTTGACTCTAGTCCAAAAGAAGTCCTCAGAGGTCGATTCTAATCAACAAGAAGGCCTCAGATGTTGAATCAGGCCTAGATGAAGATCTTAGATGTTTAATCTAGCCAAGAATAGGTCTTCAGAGGTCGACTCTTGTCTAAAAGAATACATCAAAAGTCAAGTAAATTAATGAAGAACAGAACGAACCTAGCGTCCGACTCTAGTATTGAAAGATATCTCAGAGGTCGATTCTAGTTCTTGAGAATTACCTCACTTTAGAATAGAAGAATTATTATTTTTATAATCTAATCTGGAAGAAGACCGCACAAATAGAGTGCTTTAGAAATCATCTGCGGTCGACTCAAGTCTTCAAGAAGTTTACAGTGCTGCTGTAGAAGATGCTCGAATTTTGTATTGAAAAAGTATAGCTCAACGTAGACTTTGGTGTAGAACCTCATAGATCGTTTTCAATCCAGAAAAAGGGCTCGAGTTTTGTCTAGAGGAAGACTTCAGAGGTTGATTCTAGTCTTGAACAAGAACTAAAAGTTTGACTCTGGTCTACAAGAAGTTCTTGGAATTTGACTATAGTTTAGAAGCTTACATCATTGTCTAGAGGAACATGCCAGAGGTCGACTCTATTGTAGGTGAAGTCCTCTGGGTCGACTCCAGTCTAGAACAGGATCTCTGAGGTCGACATTAGAAGATTTCAGAGGTCGACTGTAATATTGAAAAGACCTCAGATATTGATTGATTTGAGGTCGACCCTGGTATTCAAAGACCTCGCAGGTCGACTATTTTAGAATGGTACCTCAAAGATCTACTTTAGCTCAGAAGTCGACTCTAGTCTATAAAAACAACTCAGAATTCGACTAATATAGAAGAAGCCCTCAGTGGTCGACTCTTTTCTAGAAAAAGATCTCAGCGGTCGACACATGCCAGAGGTCGACTCTATTGTACCTCAGATATTGATTCTAGTATTAAAAAACACTGAGGTCGCCTCTAGTATTCAAAGACCTCGCAGGTCGACTATTGTGGAATAGTACCTCAGAGATCTACTTTAGCTCAGAGGTCGACTCTAGTCTATAAGAACAACTCAGAGTTCGACTAATATAGAAGAAGCCCTCAGTGGTCGACTCTTGTCTAAAAAAAGATCTCAGGGGTCGACACATGTCTAGAAAGGAACACGGCTCTACAGTTTAGAGGGAGAACTCAGAGGTAGAATCTAGTATTAAGTAATATCTGAATTCAATTCAATAATATCGCATTTAGTATTGAAGAAGACCTCAGAGGTTGGCTCCAGTGTAGAAGAAGTCTTCAGAGATGTCGACTCTGGTATTGAAGGAGACCTCAGATGTGGACTTGTCAAAAAAAAAATACCACAGATAAATACAGGAGAAGATTCCACAGAGAATATGCAGAGTGCCTCAAAGATCAACTTTACTTTCGGAGGACGACTTTAGACTTGAAAAAACCAGCAGTGGACGACTTTAGTCAAGAAGGAAATCCCAGATGTTTATTTAGTCTAGAGGGGAACGCGACTCTTTTCTAAAGGGGACATGACTCTAGTTTAGAGGGGACTAGACTCTAATCAGTCAAAGATTCGACCTCTGAGGGGGGAACACGACTTTAGTTTAGAGGGAGACTAGAGTCGTTTTCCCCCTCAGAGGTCGAATCTGGTATTGAAGAATATTATAGAATCAAAATCTAGTGTTGTCGAATATAGTATTAAAAAAGATCAACTGTAGTTTACAGGAAGACTTCAGATGTCGACTTTAGATTAAAAGAAACCGTCAGAGGACAACTATAAGCTAAAAGAAGATATCATATGCTGACTCTAGTGTCAATGAAGACGTCAGAGGCTGACTCCAGTCTAGAAAAATATATCAGAGTTTGACTGTAGTGTTGAAGTAGGTCTTACATGTCGTATCAAGTATTGAAAATACTTCTGAGGTCTTCTCTAGTATTAAAGATTATCTCCGAGGTAGATTCTAGGCTAGAAGAAGTTCTCACAGGTCGATTTCAGTCTAGTTGAAGATCTCAAGGTTCGAATCTAGTCTAGATAAAAATCTAAGAAGTCTATTTAGTCTGGAAGAAGACCTCAAGTGATCGACCCTTGGCTAGAGTGAGACCTTAGTCTAGACAAATAACTCAGAAGTCGACTCTGTATTAAAAAAATCTCAAAAAGGTCCATTCTATTTAGGTTAGGTTGAAAATGTTTCTGAAGGTCTCTTGTAGTAATAAACATAATCTTAGAGGTAGACTCTAGTCTAGAAGAAGTCCTCAGAGGTCGATTCCAGTCTAGTCGAAGATTTCAAGGATCAAGGTTTCAAATACCGTAAAATCTCAGATGTCGACTCTAGTCTCAAAGAAAACCTCAGAGGCCGTCTCCAGTCTATAACAAGATCGCAAAGTTTGGCTATAGTCTTGAAGTAGCTCAGATGACGTATAAAGTATTGAAAAGGATTATGAGGCCTTCTCTAGTGTTAGAGATTATCTTAGCGGTAGACTGCAGTCTAGAAGAAGTCCTCAGAGGTCGATTTCAGTCTAGGTGAAGATCCCAAGGGATGACCCAGTCTAGATAAAGATCACTTTAGTCTAAATTAACTCAAGTGCGCGACCCTAGGCTAGAATGAGACCTAAGAGATAACTGTAGCCTAGAAAATATTTCAAAAGACGGTTCTGTATAAAAGAACACCTCAAAAATGTCGACTCTATTTAGGTTAGGTTGAAAAGTTTTCTAAGATCCTCTTTAGTATTAAAGATAATCTCAGAGGTAGACTCTAGTCTCGAAGAAGTCCTCAGAGGTCGATTTCAGGCTAGTTGAAGATTTCACAGGTCGACTATATACTATAAGAAACCCTCAGAGGGCGACTATAGTATATAGAAAATCAACTGTAGTTTAGAGGAAGACTTCAGATGTCGATGACTTTGGACTAAAAGAAAACCTTAGAGGACAAGATCTCAGACGTCGATTCTAGCCTCGAAGAAGACGTCAGATGCCGGCTCCAGTCTATGATGTTAGAATTTAACTAGTGTTGAAGTAGACCTCAGATGTTGAAAATACTCAGAGGTCTTTTCTAGTATTAAAAATAATCTCGGTCTTCTTCCAGTCTCCAGTCCAGAAGAAGTCTTCAGAGGACGATGTAAGTCTAGATAAAGATCTCAAGGATGAACTCTGGTCTAGCTGAAGATCTCATAGGTCGCTCTAGAGATGAAGATCTCAAGGATGAACTCTGGTCTAGCTGAAGATCTCATAGGTCGCTCTAGTCTTGAAAAAGACCTAAAGCTTGACCCTAGGGTAGAGTAAGACCTAAGAGTTTGCCTCAGACAGGTCGACTTTGTTTAGGATAGCTTGAAAAAGAGACATATTTATATATCATATCTATGGATATTCTCCTAAGCCATTGGTTGGCCTGTATCATTATTACAATCTTAAGATTATAGAAATTCAGTACTTGAAAGGAATTTTCTTAGTTTTTTTTCTAGTCAGGTCCTCTAAGATAGTTTAGCCCTGAATGGAGTTCGAGAGGTCGACTCTACTGTTGAAGAATGCCTCAGAATTTGACTAGCAGACCTCAAATACTGGATTTAGTATTGAGATATATACTAGAGGTAGACTCAAATATTAAAAAATATCTTAGGAATCGATTCAGGTACTAAGGAAGTCCTAGGAGACCGACTCAAGTAAAGACCAACTTTACGGAGAGGAAAAACTCTGAGATCGACTCACTTCTGGAGGAAGACGTCAGTTGTTTTTATTCTTCTTCTTAGACTAGACTAAGAAGAAGTCCTTAGAGGTCGACTCTAGTCTAGAAACATATTTCAGAGGTCAACTTTTGTCGAGAGTAAGATGCCAGAGGCCAGAGGAAGATCTTAGAGATGGACTCTAGTATAGAGGAATATATAAGGGACCTACTTTACCGAGAGGAAAAACTCTGGGATCGATTCTATTTTGGAGGAAGACCCCAGTTGTTTTTATTCTTCTGTATAAGAACTTCCGTTCTAATATTGTCACATCCGCCACTTTTGTATGTTGTTATAACTATATTCTTTTGAAAAACCTAATTGTATTAATGCTGAAGATTGACTCGTTTCCTAAGTGTTTCGCAACAGGAAGGCCAAATGTCCTAACCCCTTGATATTCGGCACCACATACTGATTGAATTGAGAACTATGGAAACCATGGGTAGTCCCTGGTTTCCATACAAAACAGGTTCAGTAATATGATTACTTTACCGCGAATTTCTTTTGAACAGCTTATGGAGGATTAAATGAAACAGTTTCGTTTTAATGTGGAAAACTTTATAGAAAATGGGTAACAGGCTCAGCTGGATATGGCGCCATAATGTTACATATGTGAGATCTAGGATGCTGCTCCCGCTGATCTTGTGAGACGCACAAAACTGACTGTAAGTCAAGTCTTGGTGCAAATCTTGTGCATGACGGATTGCTCTATATTTGTGACAGTTTTTCATCAACGCTAATGCAATGCGTCGCACAAAAGAAAATTTATGGTTGTAGTCAGTTAAGTGATTAGAAAATTTTGGGAAACTGAAAGGAAAAGAAAACAGTCAAGGCTTGTCAAGAAGGATTGTGAGAAGTTGGGATATGTGAACTTCTGCTTTGAGAAATTTGTAATAATTGAAGCGCAAAATCAAAGGCAAGCTATATTTTGCTTTCGAAACAGTAAAAGGTGTTCCTTTTTTCGTTTCTACGATATATACCTAAAGATAATCTCATTCACATTTTTCCAAAACATCAGTTTGATTAATTGTTATCAAAAGCAAAGGATCATTAAGGATATTAAAACTAGGGTAAGTGCGCCACGAATACGAAATTGTGGCCGCACCAAAGTAAGAAAGAAGACATGTGTGAAATACCTTGAAATTGTCCTTTAATATGCTCCGATTTTTCCAGCAAGATAAGCGTAAAATGACAAAGCACCTCTTGTCATTGTTGCGTGAATACGATTGATCAAATAATAGATGGCAAAAAATTTTCAAACTTCTCCCCCCAAAAAATACAATTTTGATTTATTTCTTGGAATTGTCCCATGTAGCAGTTGCCCAGGGAATTTGGCGCGCAAATGACAATTGATTGCTATGTGTTTTCTTCTTGAAAAGAACTCTCAGACAACGTTGGAGGAGATTGTTCAATATTAGATATGTATGTTCTGCTTTGTTTTCCACCAGTCATCATTATCGTCTTTGGCTGGGATCCCTTTTAGAGTTTCATTCGGTCGGTAACTTCATTAATCGCCTACAACAGCCGTTTAATTGGGAACAGGATATTTTTTTTCGTTTGAACAAAAGAAAATTTTCTTGAAGTGTGTTTCGAACCTTTTGAAAGCAACTGCAGACGTTGTCCCACACACGCAGGCGCACAAACGTTCTGACTACCGAACGTAATTCTTGGCGCAGGCGCATACTTATTCGGACTACAGCACACAAATCTTGCCACAGACTAAGAATATTTGATGTCTGCTTCCATAAAAACTCGTTTAAGTGTTTGTTGGTGACTCGTGCTGATGTTGACAGATGTCCTTAGTTGTCCGTCCGAGTTTGTTGCATTGTTGAAGAAAAATTGCATTTTTGCATATTCAGATTTTTGGCGATATACTCGTAAATAGAATTGTGAATTTCGAAGGAATCATTTTTGGAAAAGACTGTGTAGCTTTTAATAAAGTTAAGCAAGTTATGCAAAGGGAAAGACGATTTGGGCACTGGACTATAGAATCTTAACAATCTATAATTATTCCTAGAAAAGTAAAGAATACAATCAGTACCTGTAACCGACATAGTTTTAGATAGCAGTAGTTCAGACATTTTGGCATAAGATGCTTTCAATTTATAAATATATTTTGACCTTCTAAACTAGAAAAAATCAACTTTGTAATGACGTTTTTTCAAAATTGCAATTCTAAAGCGATAATATTTGGACATTAGCAATTAAATCCTGCTGCTACTAATCCGAGTTCACTGACCTATAATTCGGGTAATGAACACTAATCTGGTTCTATGACCTTTTATTCGAGATCATTGTATTTTTAACCTTTATCCTAGGTCACAAACCTTCAATCCGGTTAAATGAACTTTAATCTGAGTACAATAACCTTCTACCCGACGGCAATGAAGTTTTATTTAGGGTCGGCGACCTTTTGACCTTCAGTCCGATGTTATTGATATTTAAGAGGACCTGAAGCCGACTGCAGTCCAGCTTAATTCAAAGCCAACTTGTTTAATGACTTTAAATCTGAGTTGAACGATCTTGCCATCACTAATCCCAGGACAATATCATATAATTTGGGATCAATAACCTTCAATCTGATAGTAATGAACATTAATCTGGTTCAATGACCTTTTATTCGAGGTCGCTGCATTTTTAACTTTAATCCTGGGTCAATGACCTTCAATCCGGTTAAATGAACTTTAAAATGAAGACAATGACCTTCAATCCGACGACAACCATTTATTTAGGTTCGATGATCTTTTGACCTTCAATCCGATTTCAATGACATTTAATCTGAGGACGGTGATCTTAATCCAGGATCAATAACCTTTAATCCGAGGTCATAGACCTTTAAACCTGATTCAATGTCCTTTTGACACATTGAATGATCCTGCTACCACTAATCCGAGTTCAGTCTGATACTAATAAACATTAATCTGGCTCAATGACCTTTTATTCGAGGTCATTGAATTTTTTACTTTATTCCTGGGTCAATGACCTTTAATCCTGTGCCAATGCCGTTTTAATCTAAATCCGAATTCAATTACATTTAATCGTAGTTCGTGACACTTAGTACGGGTACAACAATAGGTCAATGACCTTTAATCAGCTTTGAATTAACATTTTAACCTTAATCCGAGGCCAATTACATTTAATAGAAGTTCGTGACCATTAGTAGGTTAATTTGATATTTAATCCGGGTTCATTGACCTTTTACCAGAGATTAATGACTTTTCACCCCCACTACGGGCAATGGTTTTCAATACGGGGTCTGTGATCTTCAATCTGGGATTAATCATCTATAATCTAGCAATGACCTATAATTCGGTGTCGAAAAGCTTCCCTTTAATCTGTGGTCAAGGATTTATTATATGGGTTTAATGACCTTTTAACCGTGCCAATGACTTTTAATCACATGATAATTACCTTTAATCCGGATTCAATGGCCTTTAATGATGGCTCCATGATCGGTAGTCGTGGATAAATGTACCTTTATCCGGGATTTAAAGGGCGAATGGCCTTTAATGATGGTTCAATGATCAGTAATCTTGAATCAATGCCATTTAATCCGGGATCAACTACCTGTATTCCGAGGTCAATGGACCTTTGACCTCGAATATTTGGTCAATGACCTTTAGCCCGATCCAATGACCTTTAATTTGCGGACAATGACATTTAGTATAACCTCTTCTCCGAAGTCCATGACCTTTAATGCGGGGTCAGTGATCTTTTGACCTGAATCTTATCCGCGGCATTTAATTGGGAGTCAGTGAGTGATCCTGAAAGTCTATGACCTTGGAACCCTAAACTGAGGACATTTATTTATTTATTTAGTTATTTATTTATTTATTTATTTAGTTATTTATTTATTTATTTATTTATTTATTTATTTATTTATTTATTTATTTATTTATTTATTTATTTATTTATTTATTTATTTATTTATTTATTTATTTATTTATTTATTTATTTATTTATTTATTTATTTATTTATTTATTTATTTATTTATTTATTTATTTATTTATTTATTTATTTATTTATTTATTTATTTATTTATTTATTTATTTATTTATTTATTTATTTATTTATTTATTTATTTATTTATTTATTTATTTATTTATTTATTTATTTATTTATTTATTTATTTATTTATTTATTTATTTATTTATTTATTTATTTATTTATTTATTTATTTATTTATTTATTTATTTATTTATTTATTTATTTATTTATTTATTTATTTATTTATTTATTTATTTATTTATTTATTTATTTATTTATTTATTTATTTATTTATTTATTTATTTATTTATTTATTTATTTATTTATTTATTTATTTATTTATTTATTTATTTATTTATTTATTTATTTATTTATTTATTTATTTATTTATTTATTTATTTATTTATTTATTTATTTATTTATTTATTTATTTATTTATTTATTTATTTATTTATTTATTTATTTATTTATTTATTTATTTATTTATTTATCTATTTATTTATTTATTTATTTATTTATTTATTTATTTATTTATTTATTTATTTATTTATTTATTTATTTATTTATTTATTTATTTATTTATTTATTTATTTATTTATTTATTTATTTATTTATTTATTTATTTATTTATTTATTTATTTATTTATTTATTTATTTATTTATTTATTTATTTATTTATTTATTTATTTATTTATTTATTTATTTATTTATTTATTTATTTATTTATTTATTTATTTATTTATTTATTTATTTATTTATTTATTTATTTATTTATTTATTTATTTATTTATTTATTTATTTATTTATTTATTTATTTATTTATTTATTTATTTATTTATTTATTTATTTATTTATTTATTTATTTATTTATTTATTTATTTATTTATCTATTTATTTATTTATTTATTTATTTATTTATTTATTTATTTATTTATTTATTTATTTATTTATTTATTTATTTATTTATTTATTTATTTATTTATTTATTTATTTATTTATTTATTTATTTATTTATTTATTTATTTATTTATTTATTTATTTATTTATTTATTTATTTATTTATTTATTTATTTATTTATTTATTTATTTATTTATTTATTTATTTATTTATTTATTTATTTATTTATTTATTTATTTATTTATTTATTTATTTATTTAATTGTTTTGTTTGGATTTATTTATTTCTTTTTTCAATAATAAAATAAGCTGCACTCAATGTTTGTTTTGTTATATTATGTTTAAAACAAAATATTAATTTTATTTTATAAAAAATATTTACAGAATTGTTAGTTTCTTAATTAAGAACTTAATTAAAACTCTAATATTTAAATGGTATGCAATTTTAAAAATTTCTAAAAGAATTTTGGTTAAAACATAGCATTTAAAATACTCCTTGTTTTCGTCGTTTTTTTTTGTTATAAAATCATATGTATATAAACCCTAAAATCCCTTTCTTTGAAGCCTCCAGATTTGTAATATCCTTCGTCATTATTTCTCTAAAATCTACCAAAGAAAGTTCATCAGAATTATCCCCTCCGATTCAGGAGTGAATATATGAAATTAGTTTTTAATAATTTTTGGCTGTAGCTGCTTTGAATTTTGGTTTCTTAATCTAATTTTAAAATATGATTATATCCTTTAAGGATAGTATAGCTTAATGTCAAGTCTTTGTTTTTTTAATATGTCCCTCCCATTATAAGAATATTTTGGCTAAATATCGAGATTTTTTCAAAGAAATATCCAACAGTCCCATGGCCTTAAAGGCCCTTGGACGACGTGGCCTTAATGCTCCTCTAGATTCGTCCTCCTTAAAGTCGGGCAATGTAGAATTGTGATAGCATATTTTGTTGGGTGACTTGAAGAGGTCCCTTTCGTTAATGTTGTTCTGCAGTTGTTTGGGCGAAGCCATAATGTTACTTAAATCCTTGAAACTGTCCAGTTTACGTAGAGGGTAGTCATTGAAATGTCGGGCTCGAGTTTGTAATGGTGTGGAGGTGTAACGATTTTCCTTGTCTTGCCAAGAGATTTTTGGCCTCATCGGAATAATATCTGTAGATTTATGTACGAAATATTTGCTCGGAGTCCGTTGAGGGGTATGAATCTCCTGAAAGGAGGAGTTGAGTAGATCATCATTTTGCAAATAGGATTGGCGAGTGCCATTTACCGCCCACTTCAGCATAGTGCGGGGGAGGTGGATGTTATGGGAGGAAGGAGCTGAAATAAGAAAATATACAAAATAAATAAGATTATTATATATATTTTATTTTTGAAATTTATGGCAGACATTATGTAATTCAAAATACTTACCTTTTTGTAGAAGAATGTAAAACTGTTATCCTAATTTTTAGAGCCCGATATTTTCTTTTTTATTTATTTTCTCAACATTTTATTAATAAATTTGAATATTCTATTATAGACCATATTTTAATATACTCAAAATATGTTTTTCTTTTCAGAATTTGAAATGTGTGTAGCGACGTCTTGATAACAACAGACACTGTGTGTAACTGAAGCAAGATATGAACGTGTGCCATCACTTAAGTACTCAAAAATCGAATATAATCCACCCCAAGTTTATTCAACAAAATCCACAGGATTCACAGAAAAACGAGAGAGAATTATTATCCATCTCTCTCCATTCAAATAGCATTGGTAAGTGTTACAAACTCAGGTAACATTTTCAACACAGTTTTCCTATTCAGGTATCCTTTTAAACCATCTGCCACTTGCCTTTGTGTGTTAGTGAGTCCCGTGTATAGGAATGTGCCACAGCCTGTTATTGTTTTCGTATAGGAAAACCATGCATGAACAGATTAATTTTCCCTTCGCTGGATTTTCCGCGGGAAAAATACATATAATTGTTGTTGACTTCATTTCCCATATTTGGCTAAAATGTTATGTATTTATTTTGTCACATGTGGTATAGTTGGAATTCCGCGAATTAGAGTCACAATTTGTATATAGCGACTCAATTTAACAAAATACATATGTAGTTTAAAATCGTATGTGGATATATTTATATATAAAGTTCATATGTCGTGGATGTTCTACAAAATGGCGAAACCGATTAGGTTTAGGTTTCGTCTAGCTCGGAGTAAGTTTCATAGCTAATTATGAGTCAGTAAGTGGTGGTCAAGTTAATTCATCGTTTATATTCGGAAATGGTTCATATGTATTGTATAATTTGGAATACTATCCACAAAGAAAATAACAATAGTAGATTCGGAGTTTTCACGGAAGACATTGATTTTCGCGCCGTAAGGGTCAGAACAACTTCGCAGAACCAGCTAGCCATATAATAAAAGAGCTTTATTGGTTTATGTGGTACACTTTTTGGAGTCATAATGTGCGCAGATGTTTATAAAATTTATAAAAATTCAAAGATATTTTTCCCAAGATGTGCAGAATCCTATTTTGAAAAAGCTAAAGCTACTTTTCCAGATAAAAACTGAATATCATGTATTTTGTGGTAGTACATACCCTGCTAGGTTCACTAATGTTCTGGAACTGTAGCGGATTATATATTTCTAAGGATATGTAGTATCACTGCTCTATAGGAAGTAATGTAAATGCTATCGAGTTGTGAGGGCTTGGGTATATATTCTAACTAGTGAGTTTATATTCTAACTAGCTAGCCCTTCCGACGATGTCCAGCCCTTTCCGATACGTAGACAAATGTCCTCCGTGCTTCTGGACTTCAGCTGTATAAATATATATTATCCGGTAAATATATTATTTCTCAACAATTCTACTGCAGCGTCATCTATAATGACCAATTTTGATTATTTTCTTCCCATAAAGCTGGAACTGCTGATGCTGTTCTGCCCTTTGTTCTGCTTCTGCCCTTTACCGGTAGATAGAATAATGCCTTCTCTAGACAATTTATATATTTTTGTAAATAAACAACACATTTCACCATAAATCTACTATGTATAGAGTCCAACTATAGTATCATTGTTTTTATTATTTCCATCAAGTATTGCAGACCCTACAACAGTTATTTTGCCCTTTTTTATCTTTCGTACATCTTCTGCAGAAAAAATATACTTTTGTGCAGTGAAATTTTTATTATTCTCTTGCAGTGTAGTCGACCCTGCAAATATTGTTCAGCCCCTTCCGAAAGGTAGAATAATGTCTTCTGTAGACATATTGTATATTTTTGTGAATAAACATCACATTTCACAATAAATCTACTATAGGGTCCAAGTTTGTAGCGACGGCCAGAGCCTCTGGTGGGAATCGAACCCACGACCCCCAAACCAATAGGCGAGCACGCTACCAACTCATCTCGCTCAAGGTTTTTATAGTATTATTTGGTTACAAGAATTATTATAGAATGCAAAGTTTTTTAAAAACGTTGGAGCAAAAATAATTACTTGACAGCTCAGCTGCTCGTATAGCTATTTCACGGATGCTACTCTCTATATTCTGGTAAAGCTGGCCGGTAAATGTTATTCTGACCCTTTCCGATATGTAAGAAAATGGCTTCTGTGTTTCTATAAGACCTATAGACAATTTGTATGTAATTCTACTGAAGTGCCACCTATCTGAACCAAATATAATATTTTAATATTTTATTCCTTAACAGTATACCTACATCTATTATGAAATGCATATGAATAATTTTCGTACATTAAAGATTAATTTGGTCATATTTTGAACCACTTTAACACCACCCGAAGAACAAAATCGGTCGGTTGCTAGGGCAACTGTAGATAATTTGAACCTCTGTACTTAAATTTCAAATATAATAACATTGGGTTTATCTTTGGGGTGATATATACCTTGTTATATATACCTTGTTCCAGTGATATATACCTTGTTACAATATAAAAACACTAAAGTACCTAAAAGTGTACCACAAAGTTAAGATTCTGCAGATCTTTGCTAAATTAACCTGCAACGGTTCTACAATAATCTCTGCAACGCTTTTGGTATAAAAATATTATTCGGCACATCTCTGAGAAAATAGCTTTCCAGAGATAATTTTGTTATTATAATCTATGGATATTAAAATCATTAAAAGCGTACCACAAAATTCGATTTTTATTTTTGACTTTAGAATCTGCAGAACTTTCATAAAATAACCTGCCACGTTTCTACAGTAATCTCTGCCAAGGTTTTAGTATAAAAATATTATTCGACACACCTTTGAGAAAATAACTATCCAGTGATATATACTTTATTATAATTTATGAACATTAAAACCACAAAAAGTGTACCACAATATTCGATTTGGGAATCGAACCCACCACTCCCATACTGATATTTGTGCTCGCTGCCAATTCACGTGCATAAGCGCTCTTTACAAAATATTATTATTTTTATTTATTATTCCATTTCCTGTTTTTACACATCAGACCAGCTCTGGTGTCATCCTCTGACAACCTAACATAACCTTCTTTTTAGTCCTGTATTTTCAAAATTCCCATGTAATCACCATTCTTTAATAATTAAATATAAATTAACTATCGATTTGCAATTTCCCCAAGCGGCAACAATTGTTTGTATATTTTTATTAAGTGAGAAAAAACACAAGCACTGTGGAATGTTTGAATGTGTCTATATAACTAATTCATAAGGCTTGTTTTTGGTTCTAAGAGAGAGTAAGGTGAAGTGATAACTCTGCAGGTAAATGCCGTCTGATCCTATTTTGAATATGCTATGTCAGAAAACACGTTCACATACACAATTGTATGATGGACAAAGGATAATGTCTGGTACAAACATATGTATGTATGTCCGTCATTTGTCTAACGAGAAGATAACTAGCGCTTAGGTTTCCTTTAGCGTTTTGGAAAATCTTAAAATGAATACTTGTTATTGTAGCGTATTTTAACCGAATTTCCTTGATTCATCAAAACGAAACCAAAACCATTAATTCGAATTTTGTGCTCACGTTTTGTATTCCACTTGAAAATATAAGTTTTTCTAACAGAATATTTTACTCAAACATATTTGGGTATGAAATGTGGTTCTTAAGAACTTGTTTCTCTTTCTCACTTTTTTCAGTATTCCATTTTTCTCAGTATTCCATTTTTCCTTTATTCAAATTTCAATTTCCCATAAAATCGTAAAGAAATGAAAAATTTGGGAAAAAACCTCCAAAAATTATGAGAATTTTCTTGTCTTTTCATTTAAGTACTATTAACTTTGATGAGGGTCAGTAAAAATGTGTCAAAAAATTTGCGTTTCGCAATTGAAATAAATTTATGCTGAACATATTTGTAAACACCAAGAAATTAGCACACCTATAGGGGAGGAAAAATTCCTAAATGTCCTTCTTTCGACAGAATACCTAGAAAAGCAACATGAAACTCTGTGCACAATTTAATAAATTTTTATAAACGATGTGTCTTTGTTTGTTTTTCTTTTTAAATTTTATCAATTGCAATCATGAATTATTGACCATCCCCCGAGGTGGTTTCCATGGTAATGCATTGAGCGGATAGATTATGATTGAAATATGACTACTGCTGGGATTTGAGGTTTGTTGCATAAATTTTTTCCTGGGAATTCATTCAAAATCAAAATATTGGTAATAAATTATTGAAAGGAATCTTATGGCTTAGGTAAATTGATAATATTGTCGATCGGCATACAAATTTGTAATTGCGGACGAAGTAAAATCGAATGAAAATGCAAAAGTAAATATTTATCTTATATTAAAGCGTCTCCTAGAGTTTGTGGTACACTTTTAGGGGTTTTAATGCTTTCGTTTTGTGAGAAAATATTTTTTTTGGAAAGCTCTTTTTCTTCCACAGATGTGCCAAAATGTATTATTTTATTAAAATCATTACGAAGATCTTTGTGCGGCGCCAATGATAATCATTATATTAAAAACGGCACATAGATTTGTGGTACACTTTTAGCAGTTTGAAAACTTTCAAATTGTAATAAATTATAAATCACTAGGAAGATCTATTTTCAAAGATGTGCCCAATGATATCATTATGTATATTAGAAATATTTAAAAGATGTAGTCAAAGATACAACTAAAATATTTTTCATGATTTCCATAACATTTGTGATATACTTATACGATAATTATTGCTGACGATTTTTGAGGGGTAAAGGGTAATATCTTTCATAGACATAAAAAGTCTTTTCCAAAGTTTTCTGCTTCAAAGTTAACGCTGAATTGCCGCACCTTTTCGATTTCCCAACGAGCATTGATAAAAAAAATTTAATGCAACAGATTTTATTCTGATTTATATTGTTTTTTATCACTAACACGATTATAGTTTGTTGAAGTAAGTTTTGAAATTATTTTTCATTGTATGCAAAATACAAATTGCCCAAAGTCTTGCAGATATTAAGTAAAAAATTGCATTTCTTTTCTTTGACTTCTAATTACATTAAAAAATCGAATCTTCTTTCAATTAACTGCACATACCCTTTAGCAGATGTTCCAATCTTTATATAGGAAATGTGAAAAATCAAAAAATTTCTAAATCACAAAACAATTTTCCGCATTGGTCATTGTGTGTTCAGAGTCACCTTAATCTTTTATCACTGTCACCGAACATGCAGACCAGTCCTGGAGCGTTGGAAATCACCCCAAAAATCTATGAAATTTTAAGACAAATCTCTTCTTGTCTGTAAAGGAAGATAAATTAGGGCATTTGATTTGAAAATAAGAAAACTAAAGAGAAACTGTCTCAGATGAGATGGCAAATTGTGCAATAGGTGACCAGAATGAAGAACAATGTCCGTTGACAATGAATTGTGTATAGAAATTGAGCAATCTCCAGGTCTCAAGCCCTTTTCCAATAAATTGCCAAACAATTGTTAATGTTAGACTCCTGCACGAGTTTGTGGTTCTTTGTGCTGATTGGCAATATCAACTCATACACACACACACACATATATTCTTACCACAGATCCTTGTTATGTAACAATTTGTAAGGAAGCAGGATACGGCTAGACGTAATAAAAACAATGCCACGGAATGACCCGTGTCAAAAAGTAAGTCGGAATTTGTTACAGGATTTTTTTTTCTTATTTTCCAGATATTTTCGTTTTTTCTTTCTTATTTGGTGCAGCTGCTTTGAGACTTATAAGGAAACTATTCTATAATTAAGGATTAGCATTAATCAAGGCTTGTGCCTTAGTATTTGACAGATATTTATTTAGTACAAGATATGCCTTTGTCCTGTGTCAGATGTTTGAAAAATAGTGCCTTCTGCTAAGAAGTCCTTTAGTCATGCTAATATATTTTGGATTTAAATTGTTGATGGGATAGGCAGTAAATGTATTTTCTATACTGAATTTTTAACAGCAAAAAATATTAGCCTTAACAGACTTCCCTATAACAATTACTTCCTTTTTTAGCAAGCCCTACTTAATATAAAACTGTAGATAATTAAATTAGAGGAATTAAACATTCGAAATTTTGGGTTAAATGTTGTCTTAATATTTCCCTGACTTCAATCTGGCCTTTTCCCTTCAACTCCTTAAATTTGAAATATAATACCATTCGGCTTATCTTTGGGAAAATTGCTTTCTAGTGATATATACCGTGTTACAATATAAAAACACTAAAGTCCCTAAAAGTGTACCACAAAGTTAAGATTCTGCAGATCTTTGCTAAATTAACCTGCAACGGTTGTACCATAATCTCTGCAACGCTTTTGGTATAAAAATATTATTCGGCACATCTCTGAGAAAATAGATTACCAGTGATAATTTTGTTATTATAATCTATGGATATTAAAATCATTAAAAGTGTACCACAAAATTTGATCTTTATTTTTGGCTTTAGAATCTGCAGAACTTTCATAAAATAACCTGCCATGGTTCTACAATAATCTCTGTAAAGGTTTTAGTATAAAAATATTATTCCAGTAAAATATATTTTATTTTCCAGAATATGTTACATAAGACTTTCTAATAGTTATATCAATTTCAACCTAGTTGTACTTAATATAAAATCGCTAGGTAATTAAACTTCTCGAACCAAATATTCGAAATATGAGGTAAATTTGTTCTTAACATTGCCTGGGCCTTATTTCGGTTTTTTCCGCCAACAACCTGAATTTCAAATATAAAACTAACATTAAAGAACACTTAAGCTCCTAAAAGTGTACCACAAAGTTAAAATTCTGCAGATCTATGTCAAAATAACCTACCATGTTTGCACAATAATCTATGCAAAGCTTTTAATGTAAAATTATTATTCGGCACATCTCTAAGAAAATAGCCTCCCAGTGACATTCTTTTTGTTAAAACCTATGGTTATTAGAACCACTAAAAGTGTACCACAAAATTCGGTCGTTTTTATTATGATTTTTAACTTGATATCAGATGAAGGATAGATGAGGTCGTGAATAGGAGATTGGCGGTAAATTAGGTACAGAGTACAAATATATGATTCTGCACCTATTTGGGAAATGAACTTTCGGTTAACATATTCTTCAATATAATTTAAGATCACGAAAAACCGCAAAAGTGTACCACAATGTTAAGATTCTGCACATCTGCCGACAAATATCCTTCCACAGTTCTACAATAATCTAATCAAAACTTTTAGTTTTTATTATTCTGCACACATTTGGGAAAATAGCTTTCCAGTGATATAGTTTTTATTATAATTTATGGATATTACAATCACTAAAAGTGTACCACAAAATTCTATAACTATTTTTATCATTTTTTATTTTAAATCACACTAAGGATAGATGAGATTGAAGAGCGCAGATTGATGGGAAAATAGGTACAGTGTGCAGATATATGATTCTGCTCATATTTGGGGGATTATACATTCCATCAATATATACTTCATTATAAGCTAAGATCGCCAAAAATGACTAAATGTAAAGATTCCACATATCTAGAAAAATAGACCTCCGTGGCACCACTACTTGTATAATCTGTGTAGCTCTTTTAATATAGTAATAGCACTCTGAAATAAATATTTTATTACAATTTAAGGTCACGAAAGAGCCCAAAAGTGTACCACAAAGTTAAGATTCTGCAGATCTTTGCTAAATTAACCTGCAACGGTTCTACAATAACCTCTGCAACGCTTTTGTCATAAAAATATTATTCGGCTCATCTCTGAGAAAATAGCTTTCCAGTGATAGTTTTGTTATTATAATCTATGAATATTAAAATCATTAAAGGTGTACCACAAAATTCGATCTTTATTTTTGACTTTAGAATCTGCAGAACTTCATAAAATAACCTGCCACGGTTCTACAATAATCTATGCAAAGGTTTTAGTAAAAAAATATTATTCTACACAAAATTCAATAATTTTTTTTATCATTTTTATTTTTAATCACACTAAGGATAGATGAGATCGAAGAGCGGAGATTGATGGGAAAATAGGTACAGTGTGTAGATAAATGATTGTGCTCATATTTGGGGGATCATCCATTCCATTAATATATACTTCATTATAAGCTAAGATCACCAAAAATTCCTAAAGTGTATCACAATATAAAGATTCTACAAGTATTTATCATAAGAAAAATATACTTCCGAGGCACTGCGATAATCTGTGTAGCTCTTTTAAGGTAATAATAGCACTCTGTACACCATTGAGAATATAGCTCTTCAGTTATAGATATTTCATTATTTAAGATCACGAAAGAGCCCAAAAGTGTCCCACAAAGTTGAGATTCTGCAGATCTTTGAAAAAACCTTCCACGATTCTACAATAATTTCTGCTACGATTTTAATAAAAAATTATTATTTGGCTCACCCTTGAGAAAAAAGCTTTCCAGTGATAAAGTTTTTATTAAAATATATAGATATTATAATCACTAAAAGTGTACCACAAAATTTGATCTTTATTTTTCAGTTTAGAATCTGTAGAACTCTCATAAAATAAACTTCCATGGTTCTGCAATAATCTCTGTAAAGCTTTTAGTATAAAAATATTATTCGACACATCTTTGAGAAAATAGCTATTCAGTGATATATTTTTTATTATAATTTATGGGTATTGAAACCCCTTAAAGTGTACCACAAAATGCGAGCTTTATTTTTATGTTTTCTAACTTAAATGGGATTAAGGATAGATGAGATCGAGGAAGGTAATAACAGCACTCTGTACACCATTGAGAATATAGCTCCTCAGTTATAGATATTTTATTACAATTTAAGATCACAAAAGATCCCAAAAGTGTACCACAATGTTAAGATTCTGCAAATCTTTGGTAAAATAACCTGTCACGGTCACAATAATCTCTGTAACGCTTTTAGTATACAAATAGTATCGGCACACATTTGGGAAAATAGCTTTACAATGATAAAGTTTCTATTATAATTTATGGATATTATAATCACTAAAAATGTACCACAAAATTCGATCTTTATTTTTGAATTTAGAATCTGCAGAACTTTCAAAAAATAAACTAAATGTTTCTGCAATAATCTCTGCGAAGCTTTTAGTATAAAAATATTATTCGACACATCTTTGAGAAAATAGCTATTCAGTGATATATTTGTTATTATAATTTATGGGTATTGAAACCCCTTAAAGTGTACCACAAAATGCGAGCTTTATTTTTATGTTTTCTAACTTTAAATGGGATTAAGGATGTTAAGATTCTGCAAATCTTTGTTAAAATAACCTGTCACGGTCACAATAATCTCTGTAACGCGTTTAGTATACAAATAGTTTTCGGCACACATTTGGGAAAATAGCTTTACAATGATAAAGTTGCTATTATAATTTATGGATATTATAATCACAAAAAGTGTACCACAAAATTCTATCTTTATTTTTGAGTTTAGAATCTGCAGAACTTTCATAGAATAAACTGCCATGGTTATGCAATAACATCTGCAAAGCTTTTAGTATAAAAATATTATTCGACACATCTTTGAGAAAATAGCTATCCAGTGATATATTTTTTATTATAATTTATGGGTATTGTAACCCCTAAAAGGGTACCACATAAGTCTATCTTTATTTTTATGTTTTCTATCTTTAAATCGGATTAAGGATAGATGAGATCGAGGAAGGGAAATTGAAAATGGGGGAAATAGGTACTACGTAAATACAAGTACATGATTCTACACATATTTGTGGAATTTACTTTTTATTAGTACGAGTATATTCTTCAATACAACTTATAATAACTGAAGACTCTAAAAGTGTACCACAATTTTCACTCTGCATATCATAGAAAAATAGCCTTCCAGACACCACACAAATTTGTCTGACAATGCGATTCTGCAAAACTTTGTGAATTTAGCTTTTCTATGATATATATTTCATTATAATTTGAAGTTACTGAATTACCCAAAAGTATATCACAAAATGTTTAGTTTATTATCTTTAATTTTCATTGAGATGAAACCGATGTAGAGGATAACTAAAATTTATAGTATAAATAAGAATTTCAATTTATTTTTATACCTCTGCTATAAAATAGTTTCACCATATAGTTGTAGTTGTATATTTTCCTGCTCATATCAAATTCCGTAATTCCCACTTGTATTCACTCCATTTTATTTCAAGCCTTTGGCGAATATCTTCAAGACAATATTTGGCTGTTCATAAGGCGAATTGTTTTAGAAAACAACACCAATGGGTTCCACGGTCGACTTGACTCTCCTATTTCTTAGAACGTGTAAACTAAGACACCGCAAATGATGTAATAAAAACCATAGGATCTTAGCGAAAATAATCTTCAGGCAAGGAACACTATCAAGTCTTGAGATCTGAAGCCACATATGCAATTATTTGCTTTTTTAAA